>CM042868.1:3300079-3317256 GCA_023658055.1 Thaleichthys pacificus | reverse complement strand
TGCTCTGTTCCCATCTTGTACTGTTAGAACATATCCCTTACCCACTAGGCTTCTACCCCTTCACTCACTCTTTGTGATTCTAAGCATACCTCATACACTGACATCGGTTTGTCACTATGTTTTTCCTCCAGGCTGACTGGCCTGGTTGTGAAGGTGTTGTCGCTGGTGGCTGAGCGCCAAGCATTAGTCAGCGTGGAGAGGGGAAGGATTACCCAGGTTCAGGTTGTGTCTCATCAAGACATCACGGTTTCGGTTCAATACCTCCTCTCAAAACAAAATGATGACGGCTCGTTTACTGACCCTTATCCCGTCTACAACAGAAACCTGCGTGTAAGAAATTGAGATGGAATGAAAGTTATCTGTCAGTAGACCATTGAATGAACATTTGAGTGTCAAATACAACGTCTTACCCTACATTAGGTGATATGATTATAAAAAAGACAAAGCTGGAAGCTGAATCTGTATTTGTCCTCTAGGGGGGTGTTGGAGGCATAGGTGGAGAAGTATCCATGACTGCTTTCATAACTCTTGCCCTCAATCGGTCCCTCGCCTTCTTACCCGAGAAAGAGAAGAACGATGCGGTAAGCCAGACACAGATAAGTCCTGAGAACCCATGATAACCATGGGGATACTGTATGTACTAAATGTAACTGCATCCTATGAGAGTACATCAACAATTGTTGCCAGTGAATTAAGCGGCTCATTGTGGTGGCTTTGGGTCTTATTTTGTGTAGAAAGACAGTATCGTAAAATCCACGAGCTACCTCCGGTCCCGTCTCGATGGGCTGGAGAGGCCCTACGCTGTGGCCATCACTGCCTACTGTCTCGCAGTCTGCTTACCAGACCGCACACAGGCACAACCGGCCTGGAAAAAACTCCAAGGATTGGCCACAAAAGGTACAAGGGACAAACTACTATCACATTCAGCACGTCAGTCAACATTTCTCTCCTCCTGTGCCTCCCCTGACTCCTCTTTGCCTCCCCAGATACGAAAGGCTGCCGGGTTTGGAGGGCCAATGCAGAACTGGTGAGCCAAGGCACAAAGGCCTTAACCGTGGAGACAACAGCCTATGCCCTCCTGACAGCAGTAGCTCACAAAGACTCAGAGTGGGCAGAGTCTGCCGCTTGCTGGTTAACCACCCAGCAGAACTATGGAGGAGGTTTCAAATCTACACAGGTGAGGAGTATCCTGCCATCGAGCCAACCGAGCTAAAAAACACGGAAACATCTCATACGGAAACACAAGCCGTCACCCTTCACCTCTGGGTTTCTCAGTTTGCTTGAATCCGCATCACTGATATGCTGCCACTGTCTGTAGGATACTATAGTGGCACTGGAAGCTCTTTCAGAGTATGCCTTGGATATGCCCCCGCCCCCAGTCACAGAAGTGGAAGCCTCGTTCACTGTTAAAGGGAAGAGCACAATTCTGAAGCTATCACTTGAAAATAAGGCTGACAAAGTGGAAACAGAGCTAAAGGTATAGAACCTCGAATAACACACACATACACAGACACACACACTTGTATAAACCTATTCCTCTCTTGTAACTTATTCCTCAGCCACTGATGGGGAAGAGCATTGATGTAATTGTGAAAGGACAAGGAAAGGCCAAGATGAAGGCAAGTGAAAGGCTCCAAAGGTACTGAGAATAGTTGCAATCGATACATAATAATTTGAAGTCAATGCAATCTTATTGTGTTTTATATTACTGTTCTGTCCGGCAGGTTTTAAAGGCTTACCATCTCATAGATTCCAGGGATGACTGTCAAGATCTAAAGATAGAGGTCACAATAGTCAAAGGTCAAGTGCTGTACACAGGTGAAAACTCAACATGGTTCTGAATCTGATAGAGTTAGCCTAATACTAAGAAAGGGGATTCATGCAATAGGATTTGTCGTGCCATTTTCGGCGTTGGTCCTGTATTTCTCACACGGCTTCTCTACGACCAGACAAGGTTCCTGATTATGCCTACGGAGAGGACTATGGAGAGGAGGCGAGGAGGGAGGAGGAGGACTTCCCCTCATCATCTATCGAGTGGTTTGATGCCCGCACCAGACACAAGAGAGATACAGAGCAGAGCATTGAAAACGAAGTTCTCTACGAAGTATGCGTCAGGTCAGTTCTAGAGATAAGAATCCCATTAGTGCTCTGATTGCCAATTGCAAGTCAAATTGGTAATATATGAGCGAAGCAGGTTCAGGCATGGCACTCGGGCAGCGCGCGTCATACCACCCATCGCCGTGTTCCTAGCCCATAGGCTTAGCTTGATAGGCGGCGCTATAAAGACGTCACATGCACGCACACGCTTCCTCGATTACCTTGTGTTCTGCGCTGCTGCCACCCACCACCATCCCCTTCTCCCCCATGTTGTCTGTCTACTCCCCGTGGGGGATGTAACTCGTTGCTCCCTGCCTCACGTCATGCATGCTGCAGTGAAGGCAGGGAGCACTTCCCCATGTACATCCATTCCGCCAATGTAAAACCATTTGTCATGCGTATGAATAAATGGTCAAATCAATCACGTGAGTGTCTTAACTGAACTTCAAATGTGAACTCTGAGGATCTTCAAGGTATGTAGTCTTCTTCCAACCGTGTACTAACACACATACTGTACCCTAAAACACACTTTCTCGTCGTTGTATATTGTGCTATGACGGACCTGTAACAAACCTCCATACCAAAGTGTGCTTTCTCTCTTCACAGTTACAGTCTGAGCAGAAACCTCTCAGGAATGGCCATTGCAGACATCACACTTCTCAGTGGCTTTGAGGCACAGACTGACGACCTGGAGAAGGTCAGTCACTAAGTCTTAGTGACTAAGACGTGGGAGTCAGGTGGCTGAGCGGTTAGGGAATCGGGCTAGTAATCAGAAGGTTGCTGGTTCTATTCCCTGGTCGTGCAAAATGACGGTGTGGCCTTGGGCAAGGCACTTCACCCTACTTGCCTCGGGGGGAATGTCCCTGTACTTACTGTAAGTCGCTCTGGATAAGAACGTCTGCTAAATGACTAAATGTAAGACGTGAAAGAACCCTCTCCACGGCTTGAGGTTAGGGTTAGCGTAAGCTGCTCCGTGCGTCTTGTCAACATTCGCTTTTGGTCTCTGTCAACAGCTGAAGGACAAACCAGAGGAGTACATATCGCACTATGAAACGTCATATGACAGAGTGCTGATCTACTTTAACGAGGTAGGACTTTCTCATCATAGAACTTGTCATACTGTACACACCAGGACCTCGTAGAATTGTTCCAACCATATACTACTTATATATACCATATACACATTTCCCTTTGAGGATGAATACATTTCTATCTGATCTAATCTCTAAACCCCAAATAAATAATTGTCATCTCACAATCTTATTCAAGATGTTCGAGAATAAAGAGTGCATTACATTCGGGGCAGTGCAAAGAATTCCCATTGGTCTGCTTCAGCCAGCTCAAGCTTTATTTTATGACTACTATGAACCAGGTATGAATAACCCTAACCCTTTTATCCATACCTCCTCCATAAGTCTTCAACCAAAGTTTCTGTGAAATGATAAAACCTTAGTTGAAGTAAAAACTGTTATTACCTGTTGTATGAGGCTCCCTCTGTCTTTACAGACAGGAAGTGTGCTGTTTTGTACTCTGCCCCTCAAAGAAGCAAGATGATCCCTCAATTGTGTGAAGGGAGCGTGTGCCAGTGTGCAGAGAGTAGGTCTTTGTTTCCTGGGCATATTCATCAACATTTCCTCACAGGTTTGAACCGTTGTGTAATCATGTCTAATCGCTTGTCTAAAGGACCTTGTCATAAGGAAAGGACGTTTTCCGATAAACCGATGATTGGGGAACAGGATCGTCAGGAACATGCATGCAAATACCCTCTTGCAGATTATGGTCTGTATCACGATAGCGAGACTCCAATGACATTGATGTGGTCATTTGTACAAAATATGAGTTGATTAATACAATGTGGCTTTTTTAAATATTAGGTTACCAAGTTGAGGTTCTTAATGTGACGGTGAAGGGTAATTTTGAGCTCTACACAACTAATGTGGTGGAGGTACTCAGAGCAAGTAAGTGTATAGTAACCATAGTTACCATGTATAGTAAACCATAGTTACCATGTATAGTAAACTATAGCCATAGATGAGTAGCTGCAATGCCTGTGTTCTGATGTGTTGATGGACCCTCAGACAGAGACATGAAGATGGACGAGAGCCAGATCCGAGTGTTTGCTAAGAGGCTGCACTGTAAAGGAAAGCTGCAGAAGGGAAAGCAGTACCTGATCATGGGCAAAGATGGCCTAACCACTGACACCAATGGCCGGTAAGTGCAGTCAAGATGTCAGGTTTTTCTGATTTATATCCGACACTCTCTCTTTCTCTGTGTCTTTCTCTCTCTTTTCTGTGTGTCTCTGTTTCTGTCTTTTGCTGGCTTATCTTTTTGTCTCTCTCTCTCTCTGTGTGTCTTTCAATATCTCTTCTCTTCTTACCCACAGGATGCAATATCTGTTGGAATCAACAAACTGGATTGAACAAATACCGAGCCGATGCAAAGGAACACGTGCAAAAGACTATTGCGCCTTTTTCAATAATTTTATGTCCGAGTATAGATTGACTGGCTGTACCCAGTAAAGAGTCAGTTCTCTAATACATCGTTCTTGACAATAATACCAACATACTTCCAGTAATCTCTAAAATACTATATTTCAATGGACTCATTGTTTAATACTGTGTGTGTTCCTTCATCTTCAATAAAATAATACTTCCACTGCCATCTTGTTAATATTTACAAAATGTGTGCGATAACTGAAGTCAAGATGTTTCACATTATCGTAAAAACGGCAATGTTATGCAGAAAGACAATATTTGATTTGGATCACAAGGTAACCAGTTTTACAAATCACTCATTTCTGGCAGCATGCCAGAGAAAAACACTCCAGCAAAGTACCCTACATACCGTATTTCTTCGATTAAACGCAGCCCTCGAATAAACGCCGCCCTCGAATAAACGCCGCACCAAAAATTAACATTGTGTAATAAACGCCGCCCTCGATTAAACGCCGCACCCCAAAAATCTGAAAACGGTTATTTAATTGGTTATATTAAAACACAGTATTTATTACACAAGTAAATCACAAGTGTATTATAATTCCCTCATAGCACTGGCAGACACAAGTGGCTTTCTTGCTACAGGTTTGAAGCTTCTTCTCCAAATCCACCGTGAAAACTAAACCCACAGTATAACGAGAAAGTAAAGACCACGTTAGCTTAATATGAACATACAATGACATGCGCAGCATGTAAATAACGTTCACCAAAGTAAAATACAGACACAAAACAACATACCTCGTTGGCTGCATTCTGTTCACAAGGGAATAGAGGTTTCCTTAGATCGCTAACATCCGATCAACAACCTTAAACGTTTATCGGAGCATTAAATTGTCCGCGCTTGCTGTTACCTTGTCGACTCTCTCACTCACGAGCGTTCCAAAAGGCCTTCAAAATAAAGTCACTTAATAATACTGAATGCAAGTAGCCTATATAATTCTAAATTATGACATTGGTTGAAAACAAATTATACATTATAATAATGTAATTGCGACAATTAGGCTACATGTAGCTACAATATTGCGAGGTAGCTGACTTCACCACTGGCGAATTCGCCTTTCATCAACCCCAAGTTCACATGCTACAGATCTGTTGCTGCTAGTGAGTGCTTTCGGCACAGCTTTCTGTTTGAAAGCTGGAAGTGCTGCTTCAGATTTCTACACAATGTAGACACACACGCAGCTTCCATTTTACACGCTTTGTGTTTGAACTCCTTGTCTATTCTTTGTTTGTCTATGCCCGCACTGTAGCTGCAATTCTCTAAATCTCTCTTACTAATTAAACGCCAACCTCGAATAAAAGCTGCCCTCGAATAAACGCCGCACCAAAAATGATCATTGTGTAATACGGTATATTAGCCTGGCTGCCAGCCCAAATTATCCCCGCCCACAAAAAAATGTGGTCGGGAAGTTGGGTCTGGGGTAGCCTAACGTTGTCATACTCATAATTCTTGTCAGAATATGAGTCTGAGAACTCTCCATTGGGCTGTGACTATGGGGCGTGTTTCAACCGAACCCGGAAAACAAATGCCTCTTCGCTCAATTGGATAGACCTACAACCAATCAGAGCAACGTAGTATGTTGTTTGTTGAAAACGAATTCAACCAAAGCGCTCTTTGGTGACGTGATTGATTACGTTACTGTTGATCATCTGTCCATCATCGTATAAAGCCCGCCCTGACAATTGCATTGGTCCGAACAGCTTCTGTTCGGACATAGTTGTTCCCCAACCGAGACTCCCCAGACCCAACCTCCCGACCAAATTATTTTGTGGGCGGGGATAAGTTGGGCTGGCAGCCAGGCTAGGTCTGGGGGGGCTCGGCAAGGCAGATGTGCGTTCACAAACACATAGAGGAAAAGACAACTCTTGATGCCCCAACACTCATGTTTTACAGACTAAAATGAGAATAATCCCCCCGCCCTGTAGGCCTATAATATAATGACGGCACCATATCGGAAAGTTCTGGTCTGTCCCTTAACCTGACTTCCTCACACTCCACACCGCCTGCTTTGTTTTGACTCGTAAGGTTGTTGATGAACTTCTCTACAGCTGAAAAGCCCATCTTCTACCTACTCCCCCTCCAATGTCCTAGGCTAATGTCCTTGTCACTCAACATAACAGGACTTTCCTTCTCTCTTATCACTCTTAATTCTAGCCTTGATCAGCAACAACCTATCACTATTGGTACAATGACTGTTGTCCCTTAAGACTGAGTTCATAGATGATTTGATCCCACCAGCTGCAACCTGTCTCACCCCCCCTTCCTTTCTGACAGGGCCTATCCAATTGATTGAGTCTACCATACACTGTTGAGCAACAACAGCCTATTACACTCAGGATACACATCCTTTTCCCATACTTAGTTTGCCAAACCAATTCCCCCACCATACTTTCTCATGTTCTGGGTAAAACCAATTTGGAGTGGAGTTTATTGCATGGTTTCTTAACTGCGCAGTTAGAAGTCAGACATTTTAGGCCCCAAAACCTGACCTGGTGTAACCCTCCCTGGTTTGCCTAGCTGTCCCATAATCAATTTCCCACAACATGTTTACAAATCTGATTGTGCTTTAGCCACGTCTTCAAGTCTTTTGTGAAAGTGTGATAGGTGGTGCAGTTATGTATGTCTGAGTGTCTTCCAGACATGGGAAGCTCTCACAGAGAAAGCGGATTTACTAAAGGTGCTTTTCATTAAGGGAACTATACAGTCACCTCTCATGGCAGATCTTGTGGATCTGCTGCCATATGTTTGGGTTTTCTGTTTAACAAAAATACTGAGTGGAGGGGGAGCCAGGCCATTTAGGATCTTGAATACGAGACGTGTATCGCAAAAGATTTTCCCAACTCAGGAGCTCATGCTTCCTGAGGATGTTCTTGTGCAGCTTGTTGTTTGTTCTTTACATGCACATGTATGACTGTATTATCTGCATACATTTGAACTTCAGACCCAGTACAGACAGAAGGCAGATCATTAATGTACAGGCTGAACAGGAGAGGCCCCAGTATTGACCCTAGGGGCACGCCCACATCAGTGGGTGACAGCTGTTATTATATTGTTCACTCTGATACACTGAGTTCTGCCTTCAAGGTGTGATTTCATCCTTCGCAAGGAATCCAGGGAAATGTTGAACTTGGACAATTTAGAGATTGATCATGATCTTATAATGCATACTGCGTTAGCATGCACTCAGAGTAGGTGAGAACTCAGTAAACAGGTTACAGTATTCAAATTCAAAATGTGGATGAGTGGAATAATAATAAGACTTTATTTATATAGCACATTTCATACAAGAATTGCAGCTCAATGTGCTTTACATAAAATCAGTAAAAACAATAATACAAGTGATAAAAGTCCCAGATAGCAAGACAACATTGAACTAGAGAGGGTACAATTTCTGGGGAAATTGTAGGGTGTGCTTGCTTGCGTCGGTTGCACAGGGGTCCGTTTTTTAATGACATTTTTACAACTGATATTTCTGTATATTTTATATAAAAATGCATAGGGCCTACTTATTATTTATAAAGATTACATAGATTTAAAAGCATCTTTTTTTGCTGCTCATTTACAACTCAAAATACGAGTGAAGTGTAGAATGAAATATGATGTCTTCTCATTTCACCTGCAAGAGGCAGCCTCATAGCTGAATCAAAACGAATAAATTTGGCAGACCGGTGTAAAAATGGACCTAATCTCTATGACTTAAACGTCCTTTTAAGTTTTCCCTTCTCGTGATATTTTCAGGCATTTAGCCTAGCTACTCATATTGCATTCATTCATTAATAAAGAACCCCCTTTGAAGATTATTCTACGACGTTACCGGCAGTAGAAGATGGAATCGCGATTCAAACAGTACCATCTGCTAACTGAAAATATGCCCCAAAAACGTAAATAAGGCTGTGTTCAGACTTGACTTATTTTTTCAGAAAAAAGCACTGCCTTCAGCGCCTTTTTACATGCAACCCTATGGGATAAGGAAAAAGGCGGACGCCTTTTTTTTAAAGCGGCCGCCTTTTAAAAACTTCTAAAAAAGCGCTGAGCCCGACGCCTTTTTGAGTTCAATTTTCTCAACTTTTCAGAAAAGCGCTGGGTGACGTCAAGCGCCTTTTTGACAGATGACCAATCAGGACGAGGAGAGTAGGTACGAGTGTACCTTCCCTAGTAACCTTCTACCTTAGTTACCAGGCTATGGCTCCTCAAACGCCAAAGCTAAAGCAAGTAATTGCATTTTATTGGCCATAGTAGCTATCTGTCGATAAGTAACCAACGGAAAATAACGGATAATAATGTATCGCTAGAATGTATGATTCCCGTTCAGGTTACAAAAATTCTCGTCAGAAAGGCGCTTGACGTCACCCAGCGCTTTTCTGAAAAGGCAGAGATGCGCTCAAAAGGCGTTGAAGGCAGCGCTTTTTTCTAAAAAAAGAAGTCAAGTGTGAACACGGCCTAACAACGCAAAATGCGATATAGCCCTGTGTGGAGAAGCTGCCCCGGTAAATTCTACTACTACAGTACAGTACTAGACTACTGCTGTGTTCGTCTTGGTAGCGATTGCGTTGGTTGAATTCGATTTAACGTTCCGTTGTACGGTTTAGGCTGAAATTATTTTCATGAACAGATTGACAAAGTTTAGGCTGTGGCAATCAAGTTCAGGTTAGTAGTCAGATAGTTTCACCTATTGAAAGACTTTTGATTTAAGTAAGGGGAGTGCCGAACATGTTCTGTCGCCGTTTGACTTCCTAAACAGCTGTGTAGATGTTTTTGTAGTGTGTCTCGCGTAGGCTACAGCGTTGCAGTGAGCAACACTGGTTTGAAACCACAGGTAATGATAATTTCACCAACAAATCGTTTACTTGTAATGTAATGTCATAATAAATCTTACAACGAAAATGTATTTGTGAGGAATGTTTATTTTAACGATTGAAAACAGGTGCATCATAGACCACTGTAGTATGTGTTGCCCGGGCAACAGAGGCTAATGTCATGATGCTAATGCTTCAGTGAAATAGTAGACTACCGTTTCTGAAAGTAGATGTGGGCCTACTTCCTTAATAATATCAGCTAATATTGTACATTACATTTCACAATTGTGTTTCACATCACAAAGTAAAATGAGTAAATAGTTATCACCCTGGCCTCTTTGCTTGTGGCGTTTCTGCAGCTGCCTTGCAGTAAAGCTATAGTTAGCCTAGCTATCCCCCAAGTTAACAGATGCGAAACGAATGTTCTGCTACAGGTAGTCACGCGTGTTTTCGTGACGTTAGTGACGTCGTGACGTTAGTAACGTCAGTGACTGTGGCTAGCAAATTAGCCACCGTTAGCTTCACTTTTCGCCACAAAAACTTAACTTGAGCCTAAACCATGCAACAGAACGTAAATCCCAATAGAAGCAACTCAATCGCTACCAAGACGAAACTTTTGACACCTAGATTGTCTATGTAGGCCAAATATTGACTGAGTTTTAGGGGGGTGAAAATAAACAATAATAAAAATAATAAATATATATGTGAGAGAACAAAGGTTGTGCTCTCGCCGAAGGCTTGAGCACACTCAATTAATATTGATTTTCCATCTAAATCATCAGAATGGTTGAGATTGAAATCTCAATGCCATATAAACATGCAATACCGATGAAACATAGGGTACATTCGAATAACATTGATTTATAGTTGTCCTGATTAATTGATCAAACATCGATTTGTAGTTGACCGGGTAAACAACAACGATGTTAAAAAGTCATTGAATTATAGTTGACCGGGAAATGAAAAGGGATTGAATTATAGTTGACCGGGAACAATGATTGAACAATGATTGAAAAGTCATTGAATAATAGTTGACCGGGAAATACGATCGAAAAGTCATTGAGTTATAGTTGACCGGGAAATGATCGAAAAGTCATTGAGTTATTGTTGACCGGGAAATATGATTGAAAAGTCATTGAGTTATAGGCTAGTTGACCGGCCGGGAGACCGTTTGGTAAATCAACATCAGATTAACTTTTTCTTTGTAATACAAATACATTAAAATTAAAATGTAACACAACAAAATACAAGCCGCAGTCTTTGCGGGAATCAAAAATACATATAAGACGAAGTCTTTGCAGAGTCTCGAGTCTGTCTTAGACTCGAGCTGCCTTTGCAGTTTCCAAAACATATAACAACCCAGACTAGCCGCAATCTATCGAGAGGCAGTTAGAACCGAAACTGTACTGTACTGTAGCTAGTGGTACGTGCCAGTGGTGCGAGTGGTACGTGACAGTGGCTAGTGGTACATGCCAGTGGAGCGAGTGGTATGTGACAGTGGCTAGTGGTACATGCCAGTGGAGCGAGTGGTATGTGACAGTGGCTAGTGGTACGTGCCAGTGCCTCTACTGGCACCTAGTGGTATGTGCCAGTGGAGCTAGTGGTACGTGACAGTAGCTAGTGGTACATGCCAGTGCCTTCGCTGGTACATGACAGTAGCTTGTGGTACGTGACAGCACCTCCACTGGTACATGACAGTTACTGTTCTGTTGATAGTGGTACTCAAGTGTCTCGTGGCCATTGGGTGTCTTGCAGCTTTTGTTTACTGTCATGTAGCCTAACTGCCCCGCGGCCATTTTAGAATAGGAGAACAGGCTAAACTTTAATTTTTTTAATATGTGTGGCGGCCTGCAGAAACCCGTGGATGTCGCGGCCGCTCATTGTTGGCTATAAGCCATAAAAGATCGAAAATCATTTTCTGTCAAAATTGAGATTTTTGATGTTTTGTATAGTTAACACCCTAAACTTCATTGTAATGTACAAAAAGTATATGATTACTTATGAAAAACTGTTAATTTCACCGGTTTTTGGACATGTCAGCTAGCAAGATTTTCAAGCCATGTCAAATCAAATGCTTAGTTTGCCTGCTCTTTTGAGTGCTGCAGCAGCACAACTGATCAATGAAATAACTTGCTGAGAAGTTATTCATGTAGCCTATACTTAAACTGACATTTACATTCACAACGTCATTACGAACTAAAGGATTTTCTCCCATATCCCTTTTTGACACAGGTCGACTTTAAAAGGACGTAACTTCAGTAGATATATTATATCCAGGAGAGTTTGTAGTTTCCAATATGTATAATACCCAGAAAGTACATTTGCAATCATATCGTGTCATTTATTGACATGGTTCTTCATATGAAAATAATGAACTATTATTAACAACTATATTTACTCAGAGTATCGAAATGCAAATGTAGGCTATTGACTTCAGTTATTACAATTAATGATATACGCCACTAGGAGGCACTGATAACAACACAACGATGTGCATTAGAGACGTAGGAGAGTCTACAACGGTGGCTCATGTGCACGCTTAAATTCAGTTACTCTGAGTAAAATAATTTGTTACTAATTCATTACTTGTGTACAAGTCTGCTTTACATTACAGTCACACCATTACACTATATGCAATATAATGTCTAAATCGACTACTTTGTATGGTGAGCTTGTAGTGAGACATCAAAAGTATGGTTTAGAGTCTATTAGCACGAACAGTTTAACTTATTTTTTTAAATAAAAGTTATCCTATTCTAAAATGGCCGCGGGGCAGTTACACGACAGTAAACAAAAGCTGCAAGACACCCAATGCAACTGCCACGAGACACTTGCGTACCACCAGAGAATGTCTAATATAGATTAATTAAACAGGCTCTGCTACCACTATCAACAGAACAGTAACTGTCATGTACCAGTGGAGGCGCTGTCACGTACCACTAGCTACTGTCATGTACCAGCGGAGGCACTGGCATGTACCACTAGCTACTGTCACGTACCACTAGCTCCACTGGCACATACCACTAGGTGCCAGTAGAGGCACTGGCATGTACCACTAGCCACTGTCACGTGCCAGTGGAGGCACTGGCATGTACCACTAGCTACTGTCACTTACCACTCGCTCCACTGTCACGTACCACTCGCTACAGTACAGTACAGTTTCGGTTCTAACCGCTACTGAATCTATCTGCGGTCTCTCGAATCCGTCTTGGACTCGAGCTGCCTTTGCAGTTTCCAAAACATATAACAACCCAGACTAGCCGCAATCCATCTGTCTCTCGAATCCGTCTTAAAGCCGAATTATACTACTCCGACTCCGTTACGGACAGACAGACGGATAGGACGGAGTCGGACGGATTCGTTGAATTTATAGTACTCCGAAGGCTGTAGGTGCTGAAAACAATTCACCGCCAGAAGAGTAGGTGGCGCTGCACTGCGATGCTAGCTAGGTTATCGAAAAGTCTGAGCAAATTTACAAATTAGCCGTTTCATCAATAAAATAAGCACATTTCAGCAACTACACTGCCCATTTTTCGTCACATTTGAATTCAGATGCTGATTTACATGTACTGTTTAGCTGAAATATGAATTGTAAAAAATTACAGCAATGGCGGTCAAAGGATTCGGTTCGTCTTGTTGGTCACGGCAACCCCGCCCCCGCCGCTGACGCAGGCGGTTCTTAATACGGACCAATCACAGCCAAGGGGTATCCGTAAAATGACGGATGGACAGACGGATAGTCAGGAAAATCAAGGCCGATATATGCTTCTCCGTTTTCCAAAAAACGGACACATGGAACGTAATTTCGGATAGTTACGGAGCACGTTGAGCTCTCCAGGGGCTCTCGGAGAGCTCGGAGAGGGCGATCCCCGTAGAGGAGGGCGTTCCCATGTGTCCGTTTTTTGGAAAACGGAGAAGCATATATCGGCCCTAGACTCGAGCCGAATACAAAAAACAATAATAAAACAATAAAAAACAATAAAATAAATTAAAGAAAAGTAGTAAAACCCTTTTGAGATAAAATTAGTTAAATGCTTTGGTAAAAAGATAGGTTTTAAGCTGTCTTTTGAAAATGTCTAGCGTGTTTGCTTCCCTAATATTTATGGGTAATTTGTTCCATAGTTTTGGGGCGTAATTGACAAAGGCCGCATCACCAATATTCTTATGACTGCTTCTGGTGGCCTCTAATAGGCCTGCATTTGATGATCGCAGTGTTCTAGCTGGTGTGTAGTTTATAAAGAGAGTTAGCAATGTAGGTCAATTGTCCATTTAGAGCTTTGTATGTGAGGAAAATGACCTTAAAGTCAATTCTGAAGGTAACAGGGAGCCAGTGTAAAGTTGTTAGGACAGGACTAATGTGTTCTCTCCTTTTAGTTTTGGTTAATAATCTAGCTGCAGAATTTTTAATAAGCTGTAGTCTTTCAGTGGTTTTCTTGGGAAGACCAGCGAAAAGTGCGTTACAATAGTCCAGCCAGCTGGATATAAAAGCATGAATTAACTTCTCTGCATCATTTTGGTTTATGAATGGTCGTACCTTCGCTATATTCCTCAGGTGAAAGAAAGCTGAGTCCAGGATTACACCGAGACTTGTCACCTCTGGTTTAAACCAGGGGGTTAAACCTCCTAGATTCTTAGTTAGCATCTCTCTTTTGGATTTGGGGCCGCATAGTAGGACTTCAGTTTTGTCTTCATTTAATTTAAGAAAGTTATCATTCATCCATTTGTTTATTGCCGACAAGCAGTTGGTAATGGAATTTATGGCTGTTGCATCGTTGGGTTCAGTGGATATATTTACATTACATTTAGTCATTTAGCAGACGCTCTTATCCAGAGCGACTTACAGTAAGTACAAGTACATTCTCCCCGAGGCAAGGGTGAAGTGCCTTGCCCAAGGACACAACGTCATTTTGCATGGCCGGGAATCGAACTGGCAACCTTCAGATTAAGAGCCCTAGAAAAAAGTAATGGACCTAAGCAGCTTCCTTGAGCACTCCGTAGCAGTTCTCATTTTTCTTGGACCTATGGTCTCCTAAACTAACATAAAACTTCCTTCCTCTGATATATGATTTCATACAGTTCAATACACTATCCGTGAACCCAATAAGCTTTTCCAGTCTATTGATTAGGATGTTGTGATCAACGGTATCAAATGCTGCACTGAGATCTAACAGGATAAGTATAGAGACTTTATTTGAGAGTTTAAATCAGAGTTTAGTCTAGGTCGTTAATTATTTTTGGTGAGAGCAGTTTCAGTACTGTGATATTTCCTGAAACCTGACTGCGAGACTTCCAGGATGGTATTTTCTTCAAGAAAATAATTTAATTGGACTAATATGATCTTTTCCAGTACTTTACTAATAAATGGAAGGTTTGATATTGGTCTGTAATTTGCAAGTATATGTAACGGGGCCGTTACATATACTGTATGTATGTTTGTGTTGATTGCGATTGTGATGTGTGAACGTTGACTGATGGTAGGGGGCGGGGCTGGACAATTGTATGTGGTTACGTTGGGGTGCGTGTGTGGCTTGTTGCGTTTTCTAACAGGTGTGCCAAATAAGAGAGACTGACGCGATTGGTGGCTAGAGGAATTAAATGCCGAGGGCGGCATTCAACGGGGTGATTCCAGCTGGCGCCCGTGAATGAATCTACTACGAACCTCCAGGGATTGGGACAACGGCAACAGTTGCGATCGAGCAGAAAGACTAATACGACGCACTCAACGAAACAACTTCAAGGAAACTCTAGAGACCACTGAACAGAGAGATACAACACCTTCTATTTCTGCAGCAAAGGGAAATGCTCTTGCCTGTATCACATTGGCGTGTAATAGTAACTTCGCTACTAGTGCGGGTCCTGAGTTATACTGTTCTTCTTCCGCAGTTCTGTGGGAAACGTGCACAAGCCACTACTGGGAAAATACGGTTTCGGTGGAGCAGCAGTGCGCTCGCGGCTACGGTGCGCTGGAGCCCTGGGTCATCTGGGTCGTGAGTGGTGCATGGACTGCCGGAATAACTATTAATCCTCTCGTGTTCCACCTTACTATTCCCCCATTCAAGTGTGGATTTAGGTTGCTAATGCATTTCATGCCTGGCTGTTTGGTTGGCTTAATAACATTTAGTTGGGAGTTCAGGGGTCGGTCATTCTTATTCATGAAATTCTGTGTCTGGTGTAATTATGCTATTCTTATGGAACGCTTTGTGTTATGAGCCTAGTGCATGATTACGTGTTGCGGTGTTTATGATTGTAGTGGTTCCCTTCGTTGTGGTTTATATTGTAGTTTTGCACATTGCAGTGGACTTGATAACTGTTTGCTGTGCTTTCACCTGTAAAGGCCGAATTATACTTCTCCGACTCCGTTACGGACATAGGCCTAGACCCATTGGTACGATAGTTCCCTCTTAGAACTACTCCCCCGTCCCTAGGGGGCGCCAGAGCAGAACATTTGAATACAAGCCCTATGTACTGATCCCCGGGGGGGTTAGCCCACTAGTTGTTAGTACTAGATGTGAACTTGTGAATTGTCTCCATTTCAAGTATTCTGTTTTGAGAGCATGGGTATCAATAAATGCATACTTTTATAAACTACCTCACTGTGTTGGTTGTGTGCCTCAAGGATCAAATATTTCAACCTGCTATTCGTTACATATACTGTTATCCAATTTGGGTTTCTTTAATAGGGGCTTTACAACAGCTGTTTTGAAGGCATCTGGGAAGACGCCAGTTCTAAGGGATGTGTTTATAATCTCTAGCACCGGACCTGAGACACCATCAACACTCGCTTAAAGAACGTTGTGGGTATACGATCAATATCTGACGTGGAGTTACATTCGCTCGACGATTTTGGAAAGTTCATTGTGATACATGTAAATGTGCTCATGGTTATGTTACAGGATCTACTGATGCCAGTTTCACCTCCACTAGTAATGATACTAGCCTTGATGAGTACAGCCACTTAGTTGTACTCATTTTTGTTGGTGTGCCAAGAACAAAAAAATGGACATGAATGAGAAGAACAAAAAAATGGACATGAATGAGAAGAACAATAATGATGTTAATGGGAAGGGGTGAGATAATGCAAGGCATATATCAAGCTGCTTAAAACTAGTATTATACAAGTAGCAGTTCAGGTCTGTATCCTCCTAAAACTGAGTTAGGTAAATATCAAATGTTGCCAAATGTTGATTGAGAACAGGCCTTGAAATTCCTTGAAATCACATGACTTAAGGGAAACTGCCAGTTAGATTGTGAAATGGTGAACATTTTCCAAAACTCTCGTCAAGCCAAACAGGGTAGAGAACTGTTTTTATTGCATTTGGCAGCGTCACTGTACAGTTTTTCAGCAGTTTTTATTCAACATAACATTGAATACATGCACCAACCAACATTATTTTCAGGAGAATCAGAGAGAACTATGCAAAAAGAAACATTGTAACTGAGTTATGGTGTCATTTTCCTTCTTCCCTCATAATTTGAATTGAAATACAAGACAGTGAAGGACCTTGAATTGACCTACACTGGACACCAACTGGTATTTTAACCCTTGTGTTATCTTCGGGTCATTCTGACCCATCAGTCATTGTGACCCACCGTCGTATTGCGACAAATTTACCGCATACAAAAACAGTGAAGCATTTTCTTTTAACCCCACATTGCAAAGGTTAAAAGAAAATTATTTGTATTTGTGTTTGTATTGGGTAAACACAACGATGGTTCGTTATGAACCTTTGGGTC
This sequence comes from Thaleichthys pacificus, assembly GCA_023658055.1. Lineage (NCBI taxonomy): Eukaryota > Metazoa > Chordata > Actinopteri > Osmeriformes > Osmeridae > Thaleichthys > Thaleichthys pacificus. The sequence continues at coordinate 3,300,133 of CM042868.1, read as the reverse complement.
ATGTGACCCGAAGGCAGCACAAGGGTTAAGGAGGGGAAGTTTTTTTTGTTGGTA
>CM042868.1:3284359-3299979 GCA_023658055.1 Thaleichthys pacificus | reverse complement strand
GAGAGAGGAGAGAGAGAGAGAGAGAGGAGAGAGAGAGGAGAGAGAGAGAGAGAGAGGAGAGAGGGAGAGAGATAGAGAGAAGTGGAGAGAGAGAGAGAGAGAGAGAACGTGAGAGAGAGAGAGAGAGAGAGAAGAGAGAGAGAGAGAGAGAGGGAGAGAGAGAGGAGAGAGAGAACGTGAGAGAGAGAGAGAGAGAGAGAACGTGAGAGAGAGGAGAGAGAGAGGAGAGAGAGAGAGAGAGAGAGAGTAGAGAGAGAGAGAGAAAGAGAAATAGAGAGATATTTTTAAGAGGTTTATATTCATATTTAGCTTAACGGTGTGACTTATTTTAAGAAATGGTGCTTGACAACAGTGAAAAAATAGACCAGAACGAAGGAACTTGTTGTCTTACTGGAGCCCCAATGTTTTTTTGTGTTTCTTCAAGCTGGGGATCCATGGATATGCGTGTTGCCATCACTAACAACGGCTACATCCTGACCCACCCGGGACCTGAGGCCTCTGGTAACACAGGCTCTGTCTCCAACACACACTCTGTCAACAACACACACTCTGTCAACAACACACACTCTGTCAACAACACACACTCTGTCAACAACACACACTCTGTCAACACACACCTGTCAACAACAACACGTTCACCACACACTTGGCCCCAAGCCATCACAGTAGCATGCCCCCAGAATTTTAGAAAGCTGGAAGTTTACATTGTATTCAATCATTGTATCAATGATATGTAGAACATCCATTAGCTGTAGTTACAGTTCTGCTCACTCACAGAACGGCAAACTCTAGTATCATTATCACTGTCTGACACTGTTTACTGTTGAAATGAACAAGCTCAGTGGAGCAACTCTGTAACCTGACATGGGTGTGCCTGAATATAGGGAGTCAGGTGGCTGAGCGGTTAGGTTATCGGGCTAGTAATCTGAAGGTTGCCAGTTCGAAAAGACGTTGTGTCCTTGGGCAAGGCACTTCACCCTACTTGCCTCAGGGGGAATGTCCCTGTACTTACTGTAAGTCGCTCTGGATAAGAGCGTCTGATAAATGACTAAATGTAAAATGTAAATGTAAATGTAAATATATCTACACACATCTAATATGTGTGTGTGTGTGACACAGAGCAGCTAGGAGGTTCAGTGGGTCTGCATGGTCAGTGTGTGGTGTGTGTTGTGTGTGCGTTTGGGCCTGCATGGTCAGTAATCCCACCTTTTCCTCTGGTGTATGCATGCAGGGATATTGGCCAATCATAGGGCTGCCTGGCCTGGCCCTAACCAGAGGTAACAGTCCCAGTGAGAGAGAGAACACATTCACAGCCACTCACACACTCTGGGACGCCCCGTTCCACTGGGAACATGTGCTAGTGAAGCTGTGTGTGTGTGTGTGGTGTGTGTGTGTGTGTCCGTGTACAGTACCGTATCTATTCTCTGTGCTTAGCTGTCAATGTGGTTTCTGTGAGTGTATCTCTGTGCCTGTAGCTGTTATTGTGTCTGTGATGAGTCTGTTCTAATGGTGAAACAGAGAATACTGAGTAGTGTTGGACTAGAGATTTGATGTGTCGATGTTTTGTTTATCCAATAAACGTTTTGGCAGGATGGAGTCTGATTTGACACCAAAGTGGATTTCTGACATGCATGAAAAAAGAAAAATGCTTTCCAAGTTTGCCATCGGTGACAGAAATAAGAAGGCGTGTGGGTGTGTGTACATGTGTGTGTGTGTGTGTGTGTGTGCAGTACCAGCAGGGCCAGAAGAGAAGGAAGCCGAACTACTAGCAGCGTGGACCTGTCTGAGGTGGAGTGGGAGGACAAGGAAGACTTTGTACGTTACACACACACATTTAAACACACACATTAACACACACACTACAGTAATACACACACACGCAATAGCACACTCACACACTCAGTACATACTACTTCTGAAATATATAACTGAAATATAATCATTTTAAATGATCAAAATGTGATTAGAAAGCTGTGGTTGAACTAGCATCTGTTAGCATGTGAAAGGACATTCTGAGCAGACTTTCATATGTTCGGTTGTTACTCGTCATGGTGACGACGTGTGTGTGTGTGTCTTAGCTGCGGAGCGCCATGGTGAACAGGAAGACAGGAACCTTCTCCATGGAGGTGAAGAAGACCGTGGACAAGGGGGTGAGAGAAGAAGTCGAATAATGAAGAAGATATGAAGGACTGAGATCGTAGACCGTGCGATCTCACTCTCTTTCCTTTCCTCCTTCAGAAACGCGTGCTGAAAATGCACAACGATTACTACTACACTGACATCAAGGGGACGCCGTTCAGGTGGGTGAAGAAGAGGACAATTCTTACTATAATTACATATATTATAAATATATTATAATATTTACAAGGTGTGTTTACTCTATACACGGTCACATATAGGCTGTAAATATTATTATTTAATGAAGTGTGTCTGTACAAATGTGTGATTCTCCTCGGCTTCTGTGTTCAGTGTTGGTGTGGCTCTGTCCAGAGGACATGGCAAATACTTCTTCAGGGGAAATGTGTCTGTAGAGGCAGGTGAGACAAGGGCCCATACAGACAGACACACACACACACACCACATACACACAAAGTATCTTCTGAATGCCACATACACATGCTATACACACCTCCTTTCTCCTCACATCCAACACGTTCTGTGTTCTAATGGACGGTTGGCCAGTGCAGAAACTTCATCCATGCCTACAGATTGTCATAGCTGAAGCGTCGCTGATGTCTGTGTATGTGTGTGTGTGTGTGTGTGTGGGGGGGGTGTATCTGTGCGGTCTGTGTATGTGTGTGTGTGTGTGTGTGTGTGTGTGTGTGTGTGGGGTGGGTGGGGGTGTATCTGTGCGGTCTGTGTGTGTGTGTGTGTGTGTGTCTTTCAGGACTCCATGACCTAGAACAGCCAGATGTCGCCCTGGCAGATGAATGGTAATGCAGGACTTTGGAAGATGTTCATTCATGCGTTACTGTATATGAGTTCTCACTATGTGTGTAACACACTGTGTGTGTGTGTGTTGTGTGTGTGTGTGTTGTGTGTTGTGTGTGTGTTGTGTGTCCACCACAGGACTTACTGCAACACAGAGGATCAGCATGAGCACCGTTACCTCACCCAGATCCAGGCCATCAAACTCTACCTGACGGGTCGCAGGCCTCAGCTCAAATGTGAGTGATGCCGATCTCAGCCTCCCATGTGCTTCGTTGACAGATTATATAACCCGAACAGATAATTAATCTGAGTTTTGACATGGAATTACATCATCCCATTTTACAGTGTGTGTACAGAATTTTAGCGTGGGTGTACAGTATGTGCATGCATGTTTGTGCATGTGGGTTTGTGTGTGTGTGTGTGTGTGAAAGAGAGGGGGGCGGGAGAGGTTGAGCGTAGGATAGTTTGTGACTGAAGTGTTCCTGTTCCAGGTGACAGAGAGCTGATACAGGAAGTGTTGTTTGACGCTGTGGTCACAGCCCCTCTGGAGGCCTACTGGACCGGACTGGCCCTCAACAAGTCTGAGTGAGCACTCACACACACACACACACCTAGAAACACACACACCTAGAAACACACACACACACTTAGAAACACACTGACACACTCACAACCAAACATCTCACAACCAAAAGGGTCACATCAAAACTGTGATGAGTTTTCACTTGATACGTGTTGAAGTTGTTGCTGTCCGTCTCATGCAGGAACTCAGACAAAGGGGTAGAGATCGCCTACCTGGGAACACGCACTGGACTGTCCAGGACCAACCTGTTTGTTGTCCCAGAGCACCTGTCCAATCAGTGAGCAGAACACATTTGACTGAAAGTGCTTTGATTGGCAAGACCGGCCTCGCAATAAAAGCAAATATAAACAACGGGACAACCAAATCGTTTAGAATCAATCTTTTTTGTTGTTGTCGGTCAACGCAGCTTCTTCTGAATGGGATCAACCATTCTAACTGTTCATGTGCCGGTCTCCTCCCCCTACTTCCTGTTTCTCCTCAGGGACTTCCTGACAGCCGAGGACAAAGAGGGGGTGTTCAATGCGGACCACTTCCCTCTGTGGTACAAACGAGCAGCGGAACAGGTTCCTGGAACCTTCGTGTACTCCATCCCCTTTGGCTCAGGTACCCGCCTGCTTCGGTTACCGTGACAACACCTGCTTTTCCGTGGATGAATCTCTTGTTGCAAGTGTCACTTTTACCCTCAGGTGTGCTGTCTTTCATTGACAGAATGTAACTTTTGATGATTGGTGTGTCCTTATCTTGGCAGCGTCAGAGAATAAGAGTGTTGTTCTGGCCAGCACCGCCATTCAGCTACTGGATGACAGAAAGTCCCCCATTGTTGCTGGTGAGTTTGTAAAGTGAGGAGGTTTTGTGTTGTGTTTGTTTTGTGTTCCTCGGGTGGGCATGGTCTAAGAGTTGTGTGCTTGTTCGTGTGTTTGTCAGCTGTGGGGATCCAAATGAAGTTGGAATTCTTCCAAAGAAAATTCTGGACTGCCAGTCGACAGGTATATGTACAAACCCGGTACTATAATAACATAACAATTGCAACGAATTATATTTAAATTACTAATAATTACTATTATTGTTACTTTATTGCATAAAGCATATCACTGACTGACTTTATCTAAAACATTGTTTTATGTTTTCCAAATGAGTGTGCTGCTCTGGATGGAAAATGCACCATCAGTTGTGATAGTGAGGTACGAGACGTCTCATCTCCCACTTCCTGTCCCTCCAGTTCCACTTCCTGTCCTTCCAGTTCCACTTCCTGTCATTCCAGTTCCACTTCCTGTCCCTCCAGTTCCACTTCCCTCGTCCTCTGTTCTGGTTGCTTTGATAAGATTTGCATTCAACCCTGCGTTTTCTTCACTGTCAGGATATCAAGTGTTACCTCATCGACAACAATGGCTTCATCCTGGTCACGGAAGACTACTCCCAGGTAACACTTCTGTATGTGTTTGTGTGCACATTTGTATGTATGTTTGTGTGAGTGGGTGTAAGTGTGTGCATGTGTGTGTGTGTGCATGTGTGTGTGTGTGCATGTGTGTGTGTGTGTGTGTGTCCTCTCAGCAACAGTGTTTACCGCACCCTGCCCTCCTCAGACAGGACTCTTCTTTGGCGAGGTGGAGGGAGCTGTGATGAACAAGCTTCTTCTGATGGGCTCCTTCAAAAGGTCAGGGGTCATGCATCGCCTCCATCATCACCTCTGTCTGTCTCTCTCTCTCTCTCTCTCTCTCTCTCTCTGTCTCTCTGTCTCTCTGTCTCTCTCTGTCTCTCTGTCTCTCTCTCTCTCTCTCTCTCTGTCTGTCTGTCTGTCTGTTTCTGTTCCTTAATCTGTCTCTCTCTCTGTTTCCTAATCTTTCTCTCTCTCTCTACCTCTCCCCATTGTATTGTTGTACTGTTATGTGTGTACTGATCATGTTTATTTGTGCTCTAATTTATAAAGAACAACTTGTCATACATACTCAGATGTAGGTACGGTTTACCGACCTACACACACACAAATACTTATAATTGATTAACAAATTACTTATATTTTCTGTGTAGGATCACACTGTATGACTACCAGGCCGTGTGTAAAGATTATGGTGGAAGTAGCGACAGTGCTCGTACTTTATCAGACGTAAGCATCGCCCTGATCCACATGCACACGATTCACATTTACATTTTGTCATTTAGCAGACGCTCTTATCCAGAGTGACTTACAGTAAGTACAGGGACATTCCCCCGAGGCAAGTAGGGTAAAGTGCCTTGCCCAAGGACACAACGTCATTTGGCACGGCCTCTGACCCCCTGATTCACACATCACAGACAGACTCACTTACGTTAACATTAATGACATTAATTACAACATTAATGACAGTAGATGTTGTCTCATATCACAGACAGAGTTGTACAACATTAATGACAGTAGATGTTGTTCCAGACAACATGGAGGTAATGAAGATGTTGGCATCAAAAGACTGATTAAACAGTGTCATGATAACCTGTGTTTGGGGCCTGCATCAATAGCCTGCTTCTCTAGTTTTTTAGAGTAACTTTTTAGACTATGCCCCCATAATTTCACACTACTAATTATATTTCTTTCATTTGATCTCTTCTGTTTCAGCCTTTCACTGTTGTGAAATGGTTCCTGACTGAACTGGTCATGTAAGGGATCAAAGCACCAACACCCTAGGATACAATGATAACTAATTCAGGATCTGAGTATTGATTTAAATGTGATTGTGTGTGTTATGTTCTCTTTGTAGTTTTCTACTGGAGTTTAACCTGTACAGCTGGTGGAACGTTGATCTCAGTGTGAAAGGTGTGTGTGTGTATAGGTCATATTCCTTACTGCCAGAGATGGGAAGTAACAAAGTATAAATACTTTGTCACTGTACTTAAGTAGATTTTTCTGGCATCAGTATTTGACTTCACAACTTTTTACTTAAAACACCTTATCTGTACTTTCTACTTGCAAAAGATATTTTCCCCAAAATATTTTGCAAAAGATATTTTCCCCAAAATATTTTGCAAAAGATATTTTCCCCAAAATATTTTGCAAAAGATATTTCCCCCAAAATATTTTGCAAAAGATATTTTCCCCAAAATATTTTGCAAAAGATATTTTCCCCAAAATATTTTGCAAAAGATATTTTCCCAAAAGATATTTTCCCAAAAGATATTTTCCCAAAAGATATTTTCCCAAAAGATATTTTCCCAAAAGATATTTTCCCAAAAATATTTTGCAAAAGATATTTTCCCAAAAATATTTTGCAAAAGATATTTTGCAAAAGATATTTTCCCCAAAATATTTTGCAAAAGATATTTTCCCCAAAATATTTTGCAAAAGATATTTTCCCCAAAATATTTTGCAAAAGATATTTTCCCCAAAATATTTTGCAAAAGATATTTTCCCCAAAATATTTTGCAAAATATATTTTCCCAAAAATATTTTGCAAAATATATTTTCCCAAAAATATTTTGCAAAAGATATTTTCCCCAAAATATTTTGCAAAAGATATTTTCCCAAAAATATTTTGCTAAAGATATTTTCCCAAAAATATTTTGCAAAAGATATTTTCCCAAAATATATTTTCCCAAAAGATATTTTCCCAAAAGATATTTTGCAAAAGATATTTTGCAAAAGATATTTTGCAAAAGATATTTTGCAAAAGATATTTTCCCAAAAATATTTTGCAAAAGATATTTTCCCCAAAATATTTTGCAAAAGATATTTTCCCAAAAATATTTTGCAAAATATATTTTCCCCAAAATATTTTGCTAAAGATATTTTCCCCAAAATATTTTGCTAAAGATATTTTCCCAAAAATATTTTGCTAAAGATATTTTCCCCAAAATATTTTGCTAAAGGTATTTTCCCAAAAATATTTTGCTAAAGATATTTTCCCAAAAATATTTTGCTAAAGATATTTTCCCAAAAATATTTTGCTAAAGATATTTTCCCAAAAATATTTTGCTAAAGATATTTTCCCAAAAATATTTTGCTAAAGATATTTTCCCAAAAATATTTTGCTAAAGATATTTTCCCAAAAATATTTTCGATTTCTACAAAAGTTGAAAAAGGTTGAAAACATAGGTTTAAATGAAAATTGAAACAAAATTCGATAGGTTGTGTAAAAATATTTTGTAAAAATAAGTTTTGAAATATTGAAAAACAAAAAATCCCCCAAAAAGGTAAAGCCTTGGTTTTTGCTCAAACCAGAGCCATATAGTGTGTGTGTAATCCACGTCCTGTGTCCGATGCTTGTGTGTGTACGTTCGGCTTTTAAAATCACTTAATCACCCTAACTTTCTGTACGTAGCCCAGAGGTCCCGGGGGAAGACCATGATGGTTCCATGTGACACAGAGTACCCTGCCTTCGTATCGGAGCGCACCATCAAGGAGACCACCGGCACCATCGAGTGCGAGAGCTGCTCCAGGTACCAGGGTTCCTCGTGCCTCCCCAGATGAGAAGCCCTCCTGTTTGAAATGTGTTGGTGTGTGAGGTCTGTGACTGTTCAGCCGCGGTGTCCTGAAGGCCTGACAGCGCTGAACCAGGCATGGGCCGCTGAGCCAAATCTCAACGGTCTTCTGTTGATTCCTTGCCTCTTTATCTGCTCGTCTTGTTTTTCTCCCTCGGAGGGAGACATGAACAGATGGAAGTAGTCAAGGAAAGAAGATTGGGATTCAACCTCTCTCTTTCTCACTATCTCTCTCTCTCTCTCTTACTTTCACTCTTTCTCTCTCACACTATGTTTCTCTCACTCGCTCCTCCCCTCTTTATTTTCTTCTCTCTATTTCTCTCTTTTCCTCACTCTCTTTCTGTCACTCTCCTCCTCCTCCAGGTCGTTTGTTATTCAGCAGATTCCCAGCAGTAACCTCTTCATGGTTGTTGTGGACAACAAGTGTGAATGTAGCTCTGCCCCGGTCGTCAGCATGGAGCCCATTGAGATCATGTATATCCTTCAGAGTGCCGAGTGTTCATCAAGAGCTGTTAGTAGCTCAAAGTAAACTTTGTTGTGAGGAACAGCATAATCGCGTATATGTTTGGTTTGAGAATTCTGGTTGTTCCTCTTAGCTACAATTGTTGTGTCGTTGATGCCACAAGGCCATAGCTGCAGCTGTTTTTGTTGAACTCCCTTCATGGTCAGTGTGTGTTTGCTGTTGTTGTTGTCTTGTTGACATCCTTAACCGCTGTGAACACAACGAGTCCCTGAAATGTGATAGACTGAAGTTTCAGAAGGACAGAAAAAGGCCTGAGTCATGTCATCCTTTCCACCCAGAGGTATAGTATAGTGAGCACATGGTGTGTGTGTGTGCGTGTGTGTGAGTATCTCTCTGTGTGTATGTGTAAAAGAGAGGCTGTCTGAGGGAAACTAAGAAAGACTAGGTGTGTGATTTAGAATGATAAGAATTCTGTCAGGTTTTAATTAAAGTATAACACCATTGAAACCTGTGTGTGTCCTGCAGGAGAATGCCATGGAGTGTGGGTCAGCTACCGGCATTGCTGCCCCACTCACAGCAGCGCTGCTGCCCCTAGTGGCCACTCTTCTTACTACGTGACCTGAGGATCTGAGCATCCCTGGACCCAACACTGGAGACAAGCAGACACCAGCCACAAATACAGTGTAACTCCAGAGGCCGACAATATATAAGGAACTGATTCTATTCATTTACAAAAGGGGGGGGTATCATGGCCAATCAGAGTTCGCTTTGCTTACCGCCAAAAGAGATACTAGCCAATTAGAATGCACTGATAACGTAGTGGTGTGCCAAACCAGTCTTAGGTTGGGCTACTTTAATAACCATGAAAAATGCACTGTGAACGCAACAACAACAATCTCAGATTATAACCAGTGAGCTGCAGCACAGAAAGTTTCTTCTAGGTACAGAGTACAAAAAAAATTGACTGTAGTCAGACAAAGATATAAAACTGTCTAAAATAGCAGCTGAATGACTAGTTTCAATCATCAGCAATACGTTGCCAGAAACAGTGACACATTGCTGTGAGATCTGCCAGTTTCTGAGGTAAATATTTTTGAATTTATCTTCAAGAATCGCATTCTGTGATTGTGGCTTTGACAGGGATAACGTCAAATATCCCAGGTAAACAAACAAGGTAAATATTAAAGTTGTTTTATTCTGCCTGCTTCTCATTTTTACAGCAGCTGACGTTTCATACAAAGAAAAATATGCATGAAAAAAAGAAAAGAAAACAATGAACAGTACGTTCTGTAGCGCGAGAAGACTCTCGAGCGAGAGAAGACCGCTGTGCTCGCTGCAATATGAAAATGATGAATAATTGCTTGTTTTGAAGAATGTTACTGTGTACACTACCATCAACGTTTATGTTGGCGCCCAATTCCCTAATCCTATCTTTGACAAAGCTGTTCAATAAACACAAATAATTATTTTCCATCATCTGTCCCTCATCTCTGATTGATGTGTTTGTGTGTGTGTGTGAGGGGAGGGGGCTAACTACGTAGTGCCAACTGCGTCATTGATTTTGTGGTTGTTCAGTTTACGTTTCCACATTCAGTATGTTGTACTCAATGACGTGATGTGTCAAGTTTAGCGACGTTACCCAAGCGTTTTATTGGCAACACCTGTTGTGATTAACCACGTGATTTGTGGGAGGCATAAAAGTAGGATGTTCTCTGGCAAACAACAGAATTCAGGGGCTAATATTTTAAAGTTGAACTTTTAGCCAAAATCTGAATTCTAATCAGAATTTATTTTGAGAAAAGTAGGCGATGCCTCCTAAAAGAGCTGCACCCACTTCTGAGCAAGCTATGTCTGACGATCTCAAGAAGTATGCAGGTAAAGCAACGTATTTTTTCCCAAACGACATTGTTTAGGAGATTGTGTAGGATCTTTATTAATGAACAGTTACTTTTCAGCTCATCCCCCAACAATGGTGATGGTAAAAGAAGCCATTACCGAGCTTAATTCAAGAAAGGGGTCTTCTACACAGGCAATACGTAATTATGTAACGGAAAAGTATCCGATAACTGATTCGGTAAAGTTAAAGTATCTGGTTCGCAAGGCAGTAGTGAAAGGAGTTGAGAGGGGTGACCTCGTGAGACCAGCGAAGTCTACTTTCAGTGGGGCGCAAGGAACTTTTCGTGTAAGTAGGCCTCAGTAAGTTGTATAACGCGACAAAAATTGATACAACCATTAAACCATGGTGCCAGGTAAAGTTAGCGTTAACATAATCGCTTGACCAATACAACTTTATTTAGCTTGCAGTCAAGAGTAAAGCCAAAGGGCCTAAAACCGCATCTGAGAACAGTGATCCCAATGTGGAACTGGCTGCCGAACCTGGAGCTAAGAAAACAAGGAGTAAAAAGATAAAAGGTAGGCCTACGCACTATAGCTGCCCTGCAGGGGAACATTGTATGGTCAGCAGAACATTACACAAGTAATGGTTAATTGTGAAATGTCTGCCAATGCCGTCAACGTTCTGATTATTGCTTGTAGATGCTGAGAAAGAACCAGTACAAAAGCGAAAGGTAAGATTCTGTACCAATTTTGGGTTAGGGTTAAACTCACTCCTTAGGTATGTATACGTCGGCCGTGTCCCGTGTATCTCCGAAGGGGGCGCGGCCACGTCTGTAACAAGTGCTTTTTTTTTTTTTTTTCAGGATCCAAAACCGAAGGCGGATCCTAAAGTGTCACCTCAGGCTTCTGGGGACAAGTCTGATGGGGAGGAGGAGCCCAAGCGCAAGACCTCCAAAGCTGCAAAGGGTGAGGAAACAGAATCATAGCAGCCTTCACAACCTCCAGAATGCTTGACTTCAAGGCCGTAGCCATGGAGACAACATGGGGGGACGGGACGGGGACGAATATATATTTTTTTAATGATAATTTCAGACAGCGTGCGTGGTTGCCTGTCGTAGCGTAGCACATTTATATTTTTATATCAATATATTGGGGGGGACTTTTTGACCAGATTTGAAATATGTATTATGATTACGGCCTTGCTTGACTTGCATAAAATACAGTTCAAAATAAGGCCATTAATAACATCTCTGTTTTAGGCACCAAGAAAGAACCTGTAAAAAAGGAAAAGCTCCCCACTGAGGTAAGAATGTAGTTTTGTACCATTACGGCTTTGGTAGTTTGCTTCCCTAGACGAAGCATAAATATCCATCTTTCAGAGGGCGATTGACCGCCTGTCTTTGCAGGATTCAAAATCGAAGAAGGCCCCCAAGGCCAGTGCAGCTGCCTCCAAAGTCGCTCCTGCCAAGAGGCCCAAGGCCAAGAGGTCTGCAGAGGGTGAGGTGGGGACGGAGCAGCAGAAAAGACCCAGGGTGCCGAGGGCCTCCAAAGCTGCCAAGGACAAGGTGGCAGAACCAAAGGAAGCTGCCAAGGTGGTGAAGGTGGCAGAACCAAAGGAAGCTGTCAAGGTGGTAGAACCAAAGGCTGCAAAAGTGGCCAAGAAACCTGAGGTTGAGGAAGCTGCCCCCACACAAGCCGCCCCTGGGAGACGAGGAAAAGGGGGGAAAAATTGACACCCCCCCCCCCCCCCCCCCAACAAAAAAAATATATTTGTTTTTATTAATGCACTTTTTCAATAAAGATGACTTGTTTTAAGTTAGTTGGATAATGTATTTTTGCCTTATTGGTTTTGGGAATGTTAAACTTGCAGTGGGGTTACGGGATAAATTCCCTATAAGATCTGGCTCCATGAGTCTTAACTGTATTGACAGTTTTGCCTTGATGAAATTGCAGCCTGACTCTAAAGCTTCGCAAGTACAACTAGCATACTAAATTCTCAAGTTTAAAATACTTGATTCACCCAAGACCAAACTTTTCCCATGTGAGGATTAGTTTCTATATCCTGTGCAAACCTTATGCAATAGTACCCCCTTGTGGACATGATTGAATGTCACATTTCAAAATTGCCATGCAGCCCCTCAGGTGACTTGCTATCGATACACAGCCATGCCATGACAGGCAACATGAGTCATGTTGCCAGGCAACATGAGTCATGTTGCCTTTCTGTCCACATTTGAGGTAAAAAGGCTGCCCAAGTTACTTGAAGTCTGAAACCCTGATCCAGCATACCTGATTCTAATTAGGGAGTCAGGTGGCTGAGCGGTTAGGGAATCGGGCTAGTAATCTGAAGGTTGCCAGTTCGATTCCCGGCCGTGCCAAATGACGTTGTGTCCTTGGGCAAGGCACTTCACCCTACTTGCCTCGGGGGGAATGTCCCTGTACTTACTGTAAGTCGCTCTGGATAAGAGCGTCTGCTAAATGACTAAATGTAAATGTAATTAGCTGAGTTGTGACACATTGAATTATTCATCACAACTGTGGTTGGATTGAATTTACAGGGTAGACATTCAATAGCAGGTTTGGACAGCCCTGTCTTATGACGTCAGACAAGCACTCGACTCACAATTTCATTTTTAAAACGCCATGTTTATTCATCTTAAAAAATAAAAAATAAACTAAAAAGTTACCATTTCATCAGCGCTAAGGGAAACAGTACGGAAGCACTGAGTCTTTTGAGCATTTTTACAGCTCTTCAAGTATGTTCATTTAGTTCATAGATTCGTTTTTTGATTCTTCATCAGGGGAACAGCCGACAGGGCCTAAGAGGCCTGTCGGCTAAAGGGCCAGGCAGGTACGACCCACCATAACTAAGAGCTCTTCAGATCATCCTGGTCCAATCCGATCCAGTGTTGCAAACGTGGTTCATCCAACAGAAACAAGTCAAGAACCCAACACTTGCTTGGTCCGATGATGAACACATTACTCTGCAGCCCGCACCTCATTCTTCACTTCAGTATTTAGCAGGAAGAGAGAAGATTTGGTGACATGGGCAGATGTTGTTAAATGGGCAGAGATTTGGGAGATCGAAAGAGAGCAAGAAACACCGATGAGAGAACAGATTAAAAAAGCACAGAAGGAAGTGAAAAATGTTAAGAGGTTAGACGGACATTATAGAACAGAGGATAAGAATGAGCAGAATACCGACTCATAACCTCCAACAATGAAAAAGGAGAGTGCTATTGATTGATCAACTGCCAGTAAAACCAGCCATAACATTTGTCAGTACCACTTGAATCAAACCTAAATGATAAAACTCTATTAAAACTTTCTCCAATGAGGAGGGGGTGGTGGGGTGGGTGTGTGTGTGTGATTCAACAACACAAATAATCAATGTGTAAACAAATTCACTCTTAAAAGAGAGAAATAAAGTGTGGCAGTTCTCTCATCTGTTCAGGCTGTGCTCGTGCACCAGAGGCTATGGGTGAAATCTTCAGATTCTCGATCCTCAAGGTCCTCCCTCCTCTCCTCTTTCCCCAAATGCATTGTGGGAAGCCAAAGCAGACCTCCGCAACGCCTTCAGAGAAAGACTGAGAGGACGCCAAGCGTCAAAGTAACGTTAAGATACACATCCCCTCTCTCCACCTCCCTCCCACCCTCCCTCCTCTAGTCCTTTGGCGGGTGCCACACACCGTCGCGTCCCCCCCCCTGCAGGTCATCTGGGGTGCAGCAGGAAGCGGGCCAGGTACTGAGAGATGGCCTCCCAGTTCCTCACAGGAACGCCAGGAGGACCACCAGGAGCAGCGTGGACAGCGTACGGCTACGGGTCTTCATCAGGGGGACGACACAGTTGGCCACGTGGAGACGAAGACAGGAGCACGGCCATGAGGGCCAGCAGCACGTTGATGAGCTTCCCCAGCAGGGTGCGGGCCGTGGCGTTCTCCAGCCCCTCCAGCTGCACCACCTGCTGCTGCTGCTGCTGGCAGCTCCATCTTGGAGATGCGCGTCTGGCACGCCTCCAGCGCCTCCTGTGGACGGGGGTGGGAGGGGGCACGATTTCGAGTCTCAATTATTATATATATAGATATTTTTTTTTTAAATATGGTTTTATGTTTTATTTATTTTTATAACACAGTTGTGTTAAAATAACACAATTAAAAAGACAAAAAAAATGATATGATGCATGATATGACAGATGACGAGACAGACCTGAATGTCTCTCGCACGCTCGTAAGACTGATAGGCTATCTTCTCCTCCATGCTGGCCAGCTCCTGCTTCAGGTTCAGGATCTCGTTCTGGTGCAGCTCGTTAAGTCATTAAGTTGCTCCTCTAATCGTTCGCACCTGTGAAGGAAACGGAGATCAGGCACGACAAGAGGAAGGGGGACGTTTGCCATCACTGAGGGGCGATGACGACTTCCTATCAACCCTCCAAAAACAATGATCTATAGCGTTGTTGACAGCGGTGACCTATAGGGGTGGGGGAAAAATCGATTCACAGTTGAATTGGCGATTCAGTCTTCTGGCGATTCACATCGATTCAGATATGTAAAAAATAATAATTTTGGATTAAAAATCGCAAAACATTGAATCGATTTGTGACCCCAAGAATCGATTCTAATCGAATCGTGAGGGTACCAAAAGATTCCCACCCCTTGTGACCTACCTGAACCTCTCCTCTTGCAGGGGCCTGCATGATCATGGTATAATCCCTTTGGTAATGAGCCTTCAGGTTGTCCAGGGACTCTTCCAGACGACCCTGGTTTTCCCGAGCTCCTGGACCTCGTGGGAAGAGCGCGTCGAAGCCCGACATCTGTCCGTGCTCCAGAGTGTTGCCTTTGGAGCTGGGGGGGCCCCCGGGGGCCCCCGTGATGCTGTTGGCCCCTGCTGAGGCCAGAGGTGGCACTGGAGCAGTCGTCCTCGCTGGCCGTATTTGGGCTGGACTGCATCTGTCCCCCCCCAGGGTCCTGGGGCCGCTGCCCCCGACCCCCGTCCTCGCCCTGGGCTCGTCGAGGGAGTCCTTGAGGCCGGCGATGGTTGTCTGCGCTTCCGAACTTGTTGCGGATTGAGGGAAGCGATCCTCCCTGGCTTGGAAACCACGGCTTCCCGGCTGCAGAGTGGGTGGCTGTGGGAGAAGCTGAGAGCCTCCTGTCACCTGCAGGGGGGCAGAGTTGAGAAGGAAGTCACTGAAAAGGGTAGGACACGACCTCGGATCGGATGGTACGTGACCTTTGAATGTTCTCAAATCTCCCAATCTCCATGATGTCTTAACTTTATCCATTCATTCAACTCACTGCGCGCAGATCTAAACTTTCTGTGCTTGGGGCTTCAGCAGGGAGTAGGGAGGAGGGAGTGCAGTGG
>CM042868.1:3268039-3284259 GCA_023658055.1 Thaleichthys pacificus | reverse complement strand
GTGGTAAGATGGTGTCTGGTGTATTGATGTGTGGGTGTTATATTATGGGAGCGTGTTGGCGCGGGGATTGCGGTGTGGAGTTTTCGGTGTCGAAGCCCCCCTACGATTTGGAGAAGCAGTTGATTCGGGGGGGCGAACGGGGCTGTGTAAGGTATCTTGGGGGTTGTGGGTTGGGTGTTTGGGGTTGGTTGGTTTGTGAATTTCTTGATTATTTCAGGGGGATTTTGGCTGCGGTTCTTTGTGTTGGGGGTTGATGGTGAGTGTAGGTTGCTGTTTTCTGGTTGATGAAAGTAGCGCTCATCGTCGATGTGTGTAATGGGTGTAAAGTTTGTACTGTTTTTTGGTGTGGGCTCAGGCTGGTATTTGTAATTAGATTATGTGGCATGTTTTAAACCGGACGGGGGGTCTCGTTTGTTGCTATCTCAGGTGGCTGCTTCTTTAGTGGTTAATGGGGGCTTTTTAGATTTTGCTTGGGCGTTGTATTGGTGTTATTTTCCCGGTGGTTGTCTCGATGGGTCGATTTTGGTTTTGCTCGTGAATGGATTGCTTTTTTTTTTATGAGGTTTTGTTGTGATGTCTTTTTTCTTTTTTTTGTCGCCCTCCTCTGCCCCCCCCCCCCCCCCCCACCCCCCCCCTCACCTTCCCTTCTCCGCCCCCCCTTTCCCCCCCCCTCTCACCCTCCTGGCCTCCCTCCCCCCACCCCCCCCCCCCACTTTTTATTAGGTAGTTGTTCCGTGTTTGTTTGGCGGACCCCCCCCCTCCCGCCACCCTGATTGTCCCCCCCCCACCAACCGGTTTGGTATCCTACCGTTCCATTCTCTTTTTCGTGTGGCTGTGTGTGTTTTTTCCTATCGCTTGTTTCTCGCTTCAGTTGTGTCTGTTTTCTCGTTTTGTTTTATTTGTGGCTTTCCACCTCCCCCCCCCCCCCCCCCACCTCTCCCCACCCCCCCCCCCCCCGCCCCCCCCCACCTTATAATGTCTCTGTCTGTGCACACCCCCCCACCCGGTTGTTAGTCGTTCTTGGGTTTCGCTCTGATTTTCATCTTTTTCTTTTTGTTTTTTTGTGTTGAAAGCGTTTTCCTGTTGGCTTGTATGTGTTATGCTTGTTTGGTTTGGTTGTGCTGTGTCTTTTTGTTTCTTGTTGTGTTCCATTGTTTCGCTTCTTTTTCTTCCTTTGTACCTTCTGTTCTTCAGTGTCTTTTTCTGTTTTGTTTGATCTATTGTGTTTTTTTTTTTGTTCTTTTCTTCCTGTGTTCCTGTGCTCTGTGGCTGTGCTTTGTTATTTTGCTGCTTTTTCTCCTTTTATTTTTATTGGTCTCTTCTTCTCTCTTCTCTTCCGTTCCATATATTTGGGTGTTTCTTGTTCTTAGTGCCTTTATTTTGATTGTGATTTTTCTTTTATGGTTCTCATCTCTTTCTTTTGGTCTCCCCCGTCTGGTTCTTGTCTTTTCGTTGTGTGTTTAGTCACTTAACTAACTGCTCATTTGCGGCTCGCGCTAGGGCTACCCCCTGCTCGTTATACTTGATGCGTGTGTGTGTTTGTGTGTGTTGGGCATCGATGTGTGTGTGTAATGTATGTGCTGGCCATAGGTGTGTGTGTGTCTGTGTGTGTGATTGTGTGTGTGGGCGGTTGGAAAAGCAGGGCTCTCAATTCCAGCCCACCAAGCCAGCCTCTTAAAGACACACAGCATCTGCAGACCTCTCTCCGGCAGCCAATGGAGAGGGTGCGATTGGCTCGTTCTGTACAAACTAAAGTGATGAGTTACAGTATGCGAGGCATAAAGCGAGCCGAGGCCAGGCAAGTTCACGGGCAACGTGACTTTAAAAAGAAAACTCCTTTCTATCAGGACACAGAAGCACAAAAAAAACAGAAAGCACAACAACAAAGTCATTCACATGCTATCGTTACCTTACACACACACAGACACACACACACACACACACACACACACACACACGCTCACGCACCCACACTTTCAAACACCAGGCAACTCCCTTCACGTGCACGCGTGCTCTGCCAACCCCAGATAGTTGGACGCCTGCGAAGCGATGTTCACGCTGGCACACAGTGACTCAGTGAGTCATGGCAGGAGAGGCCTGCTGGTGGAGGACGCAGGGTGATGTGGGGGGAGCGGTGTGTGTGTGTGTGTGCGAGTGTGTGTGGGGGGAGTGTGTGTGTGTGTGCGAGTGTGTGAGTGTGTGTGGGGGAGCGTTTGTGTGTGTGTGTGTGTGAGTGTGTGTGGGGGGGGAGCGTTTGTGTGTGTGTGTGTGAGTGTGTGTGGGGGGAGCGTTTGTGTGTGTGTGTGTGGAGGGGGAGCGTTTGTGTGTGTGTGTGTGGAGGGGGAGCGTGAGTGTGATTTTGGTGTGTGTGTGCATACAGTGTGCTTTTCCACTGCAGTGACTGTACATACATCAAAACGATGCCCTTGAATCACGTAAGCCCGTTGGTCTGTTCTTCCACTGCAGTCTTTTTCTCAAATGGATTCCTCCTGAACGGGAGAGAAATTCTCCGGTTAGTCGGACCGTGTTCGTACGGAAGGTTTATTGTGAGGGTCCTGGCACAAGGACAATTAAAACTGATTAGACCAAGCTTTGATGATCGAGCTAATGAGCGCACGCTCTCTCTCTACCCCCCTCCCCCCTCTGTCTCTCTCTCTACCCCCCTCCCCCCTCTGTCTCTCTCTCTACCCCCCTCCCCCCTCTGTCTCTCTCTCTCTCTCCTCTCTCTCTCTCTCTCTCTCTCTCTCTCTCTCTCTCAGTGTCTCTCTCTCTCTCTCTCTCTCTCTCTCTCTCTCAGTGTCTCTCTCTCTCTCTCTCTCTCTCTCTCTCTCTCTCTCAGTGTCTCTCTTTCTCTCTGTTTCTGGGAAGGTATGGTAAACTCCTCAGTGGTGAGAGAGCAGCTTCGTTGCTCTGGACTGATCTGTTCCACACACAGTACTAATCCTGGCTGTATAACCCCCTCCTCTCATAGTCCACCTAGCCTGCCATAATCCACCTAGCCTGCCATAGTCCATATAGCCCTGCCATAATAAACCTAGCCCTGCCATAGTCCATATAGCCCTGCCATAGTCCATATAGCCCTGCCATAGTCAAACTGGAACTCCAATAGCATCGGAGCAAGATGGCGTGTTTCAAAGCATGTTCCTCTATCAAGGCATGGTCTAGGGGGAAATAGGTAGTCATGCAGAATTCTGTCATTAACTGAATTTATATTCAGTCATCTGCAGATAGATAATGTGTATTGTGCTTAGGCTCATCGGAAGCATGTTGTAGTCCCTCAGGGTAACTGAAGACATGACCGTATGTGTCTGATACAATAGCTCCAAAGACACTGACACGCACACACACACACACACACACAGACACACACGCACACACACACACACACACACACACACACACACACAGACAGACACACACAGACACACACACACACAGACACACACACACACACACAGACACACACACACACACACACACAGACTGCCTTCTGTGCTAGGGAGTGGAACCGCCCTCCATGCACTCCATATACTGAATTTGGCGTGTGTGCTAGTGTGTGTGTCTTGTGTGCGTGTGTGTTTGTATGCGTGGCGCGTGTGTGCGGACTATTGTGGTGCGGTTGCCGGGTTACTGTGCGTTAATGAGCTTTAATGATGTCCTTCTGTGGAGATGGAAGTGGAAGTGGACTCCTGTCTGTTTGTCACTGTTTGGATTGTTGATCACATCACAGAGCACATACACTGTATAGTCCTGGAATAAACATACACACATGTTCCAGGGCCACGGATGCACATTAGCGAGCAGAACACAGTGTACACACACACAAACAAACAAACAAACACACACACACCGGGAGACCTACTAGAGGAGGCGGGAGAGAGGCTCCCCCCCCTGGCCTGGCTCCCCCCCCTGGCCTGGCTCCCCCCCCTGGCCTGGCTCTCCCCCCTGGCCTGGCTCCCCCCCCTGGCCTGGCTCCCTAGCCTGGCTCCCCCCCCTGGCCTGGCTCCCCCCCCTGGCCTGGCTCCCCCCCTGGCCTGGCTCTCCCCCCTGGCCTGGCTCCCCCCCTGGCCTGGCTCCCTAGCCTGGCTCCCCCCCCTGGCCTGGCTCCCCCCCCTGGCCTGGCTCCCTAGCCTGGCTCGCCCCCCTGGCCTGGCTCCCTGGCCTGGCTCCCCCCCTCTGGCCTGGCTCCCACCCCTGGCCTGGCTCCCCCCCTCTGGCCTGGCTCGCCCCCCTGGCCTGGCTCCCCCCCCTGGCCTGGCTCCCACCCCTGGCCTGGCTCCCCCTCCCCTGGCTTGCCTGTATTCCTCTGACTGATCCACACAGACAGGACGAGGAAGAAGGGAGAGGGGGGAGGAGAGGAGGATGGGGGTGGGAGAGAAGCCAAGTCGTAGAGAGAGAGACAGAAAGAGAAGAAGAGAGAAACGAAGAGCCCCCCCCCAAAAAAAATCATATTTAAACTGTGTCTTGTAGACGAGTAAAATCGCTGTTGCGGCTGATATTCATGTGTGGTTTGCTGATCATGAACAAAACGACCAGTTTGACCAATGATACTTCAGAATGTTGTGCTGTTCTATCTGTGAGGCTAGCTGCTATGCTAACCCCTGTGCTATGTTAACCCCTGTGCTAGGCTAACCACTCCACTATGCTAACCCCTGTGCTATGCTAACCCCTGTGCTATGTTAACCCCTGTGCTAGGCTAACCACTCCACTATGCTAACCCCTGTGCTATGCTAACCCCTGTGCTATGTTAACCCCTGTGCTATGCTAACCCTGTGCTATGTTAACCCCTGTGCTATGCTAACCCCTGTGCTATGCTAACCCCTGTGCTAGGCTAACCACTCCACTATGCTAACCCCTGTGCTATGCTAACCCTCTGTGCCAAACCAATCTTCAGCTCATTTGACCAGCAGTGTATGTGGCCATAACTCTGTCAGCATGACTGGCCTCTCTACTGTGTGAGCCCTGGCTGAGTTCTGCAGTGTGGCTGTCTGGCTGTGTGTGTGTGTCTGGCTGTGTGTGTGTGTGTTGTGTGTGAGGCTCTCTGCTCCTCCTGCACAGATATCAACCACGCATGATGTCACCCTGACTCATGTGACTCTGGACGACCGGCACACGCACTGATGTGCTGTCCCAAATGCACTCGCTCACGTGCATACACACACACACACAGACACACACACACACACACACCATTCAGGTAGTCACATGATGCAGGATGCATGCATTCATACAGCCACTTAACAGGATTCATTTCAAACCAAAACAAAAACACTGCATACTTAGAATACTACATTTGCTCATAATATTGACTCAATACTGCAGTTCCTGACAGCCTAGCCTCAGTATTGTATATTTGGTTGCACTGGCTGCACTTATGACCTATGTGTGGTTTTGTATTCACTGCTTTGGGGATACGTATGTGTGACCTGTATTTGTGAGTGTGTGTTCGTGAATGAATGTGTGTGTGAGTGTGTGTGTTTGTGTGTAAGACTGAGTGTCTGTGTGTGTAGAACAGGTCCTTTGTGTCCTGTGTGTGTGCTGCAGTGTGTCTCTAGACCACAGGTTTGGAGGGAGCGTGTGTGTAGATGACTCTGGGAGCAGCTACTAGTGTGTACAGTATTGTGAGTCTCTTTACAGCACATATAGATGAGTCAGACATATTTATATATACTGCCCCACCGGCTTCTGGATCTTCCCTCTCTCTCTCTCTCTCTCTCTCTCTCTCTCTCTCTCTCTCTCTCTCTCTCTCTCTCTCTCTCTCTCTCGTCTCTCTCTCTCATCCCTCTCTCTCTCTCTCTCTCTCTCTCTCTCTCTGTCTGTCTCTCTCCCATCCCTCTCTCTTGACCTCTCTCTCTCTCTCTCTCTCTCTCTCTCTCTCTCTCTCTCTCTCTCTCCTCTCTCTCTCTCTCCCTCTCTCTCTCTCCATCCCTCTCTCTCCATCCCTCTCTCTCTCTCTCCCCATCCCTCTCTCTTGGACCATCTCTCTCTCTCTCTCTCTCTCTCTCTCTCTCTCTCTCTCTCTCTCCCTCTATCTCTCTGACCAGAGCAGTAGTTCTTCCTGTAGGAGCTGTGTGAGTAAATCACTGTGTAATGGAGACTGGGGCGTTCGTGGGAATGCTTTATTATTTTCAGTTACACTCACACGCTTTCTTGAGCACAAAAGGCATGTTTGCATATATTTATCATGTTTACCAATGTAGCAGACCGATGCCTGCTATATATTTCAGTATGCTAGGCCAGCCTCACTCTTTCCTACAGAAATGCCTTAAAAAACAACTGGAAATAATTTGACTAAAACGCGTGAACTTTTGTTAAGTCTGCAGAATGGATTCATATAGAACAAAGAAACAGGTGCTTCATTTATTGACGTCCATAAACAGATGTCAAGAGTTTAAATGCTTTTGTTGATCTATTTGTGTGACTCGGCCCTCCATCTCTCTTCCTCTCTTTCTCCCACTCCCCTCTCTTTCTTTCTTCCTCTTTCTCCCCCTCCCTCCCTCCCTCCCTCCCTCCCTCCCTCCCTCCCTCCCTCCCTCCCTCCCTCCCTCCCTCCCTCCCTCCCTCCCTCCCTCCCTCCCTCCCTCCTCCTTCTCTCTCTCCACCTCTCTCTTTATTCATCCTGTTGTTCCTCTCCACTCCTCCGCTGCGTGCTGTTGAGAATGGGGGCAGCTGTGAGGCAGCCTCAACCTGTTACCGCGGTAACAAAAGGGCCCTGTGATTCTTACTCTAGGCTAAGTGCTCCACTCAGTCGGCAGTAAACTGTTGGCAAAACGAGCCCTGCAGACCACTAGGTCCTGAAATCATGCTGTCTATGGAGCACCAGGATTAAAGACCCCCCCAGGACCTCCAGTTGGTGTGTGCATGTGTGTGTGTTTGTAAACGTGCGTGTGTGTGTGTGTGTGAGAGGGGGTATGAGTTGGTGTGTGTGTGCATGTGAGGGGGTGTGAGTTGGTGTGTGTGTGTTTGTAACTGTGTGTGTGTGTGCGTGTGAGGGGGTGTGTGTTGGTGTGTGTGTGTGAACACGGTATTCATAGTGAACAGAGGAGCGGGCTGTGCCGTGCCGTATGTGCTGGGTTGTGGCATGGCGTTGTGGCGTGTGAAGGGTTAAGTGAGTGTGTCTAATGTTCACTCCCTCCTGACGCCCCAGGCCAAACCTCTCTGACTGCATTCAGACATGAAGACCCCACACAGAACAGACACACAGAACAGACACACATAACAGACGCACAGAACAGACACGCAGAACAGACACGCAGAACAGACACGCATAACAGACGCGCAGAACAGACACGCAGAACAGACACGCAGAACAGACACGCAGAACAGACACAGAACAGACACACAGAACAGACACGCAGAACAGACACACAGAACAGACACGCAGAACAGACACGCAGAACAGACACGCAGAACAGACACGCAGAACAGACACACAGAACAGACACACAGCGAAGCTCGTTCTTGCTCGGAAGGCTCCAGACCAGGCATGGAAAAAGAGCTTACTTCTGAGTACTGTATAATGCTGAGCACTAGACTGACCTGCCTGGCCTCATGTATAATGGATGGTGCAGTAACTTAAGAGAGAGCGAGAGGGGGGACAGATAGAGAGAGAGAGAGAAACGTGTGTGCTCTGAGGAGCTCCTAGAGCCTTAAAGAATCCCAGTCAGGCACCACAATAACACACCTTAACACACCTTAACACACCACCACCATAACACACCTTAACACACCATAGAAAACATACAGGCCATCTTAGCCATGCAGGCCAGTGGGCCCTGAGGACCAGGGTTGAAGCCGTCTGCTGTACGGTGAGCGTGTAAGTGAAGCATCAGGCTGTACGGCTCACAGTCAGCGCTGAGTCAGCGTGCCGTACAGGACGCCCTGGGCCTGGCTTACCGTGTCCCACACTGGCTGTCCGCTTCTCCCTCACCCCGGACCGAGGCCGTGACAGCTTCCTGCAGCGCCCTGCCGGGACGCGTGTCACTTCCTCTTGTGCTGAGGCTAAACTTCCTGTTGGTCCCCGGCGTGTGGAGGGTCTGGTGCTCTGGGAGAGAGCGGGCGGCCTGGATGATGTGGCTACGCAAGGTGGTTTATGACCATCGGCGGGTCGTAGCTGGGGTCGCCCCTGACGAAGAGTTTCTGGCTGCGTGATCACGGCACGTGAGTCACCAGCAACACGCTCGTGACGTTCGGTCTCCGTGGTTACACTTAAGGGTCGCTGTGTAAAAGTGTTCTGATTCACACACACACCGGCCATCGTACTCTAGTTATGTTTTTGAGTGAATGGATGTCTGGTAATCGTTGCGAGGCTTTGGGATAGATCACCAGGACTGTGTGTGTGTGTGTGTGTGTGTGCGTGTGTGTGTGTGGGGGGGGGGGGGGGGGGGTGATGGGAGGGATCTAGGATGTGATCACATCCCTGAGAATGTGATGTGATCACATGGACAGGTACTCTCGCCCTCCCCCTTCTCCCCTCCCCCTCTCCTCTCAACTTCTCTTTCTCTCCTCTCCTCACTCTCCTCCCCCTCTCTCTTCCCTCTCTCTTCCCTGTCAGTGTTGTAGTCGGCCGCCCTGCTACTCCTTTGGAGAGCAAAACCACTTTGTGTTTGACATTGATAAACTGGATTAACCAGATTCATTCTGCTTTACTCAAGGGCTGTAGCCTTGTCTGGCCAGCTAATCCAAAAACCTGTGCCAGTGTGTGTGTATGTGTGTGTGTATGTGTGTGTGTGTGTGTATGTGTGTGTGTATGTGTGTGTGTGTGTGTGTGTGTGTGTGTGTGTGTGTGTGTGTGTGTGTGTATGTATGTGTGTATGTGTGTGTGTATGTGTGTGTGTGTGTGTATGTGTGTGTGTGTGTGTGTGTGTATGTGTGTGTGTATGTGTGTGTGTGTGTGTGTGTGTGTATGTGTGTGTGTGTGTGTGTGTGTGTATGTGTGTGTGTATGTGTGTGTGTGTGTGTATGTGTGTGTGTGTGTGTGTGTGTATGTGTGTGTGTATGTGTGTGTGTGTGTGTGTGTGTGTATGTGTGTGTATGTGTGTGTGTGTGTGTGTGTGTGTGTGTGTGTGTGTGTGTGTGTGTATGTGTGTGTGTATGTGTGTGCACGTGTCTCCTGCCTTTCATTGTATCCATCCTGTGATGTGCATTTACATAACATTCAGAGCCCCAGTTTAGTTTTAGATCTCTTTCTCACTGGATTTAGTCATCTCTCTCAAATTCAGGCCACAAAAAAGACCCAATTGTCTTTTTACAATGTGTGTGTGCGCTGTGTGACTGGAGATGTGTGTTGTGTGTGATTGAGTTATGTTCTGTGCTACTACAGTATAATTGTTCCTACCCACACTACCCCACGTATTGGCACTAATATCAAAGGTCATCACGCTGAAATGGCTTTGACTGGCCTGTGTAAGTGACTGTGCTTGGCTTTGTCTTGACAGGAAACAGTAGAGTATGCCTTCCTGGTCATCTTCACCATCGAGACGTTCCTGAAGATCATCGCCTACGGTCTGGTGATGCACCAGAACGCCTACGTGAGGAACGGGTGGAACATGCTGGATTTTGTCATCGTGGTCATCGGGTGAGTACGACCTCGCGTTGCCCCGCCAACGTGTTTAGTCTCGCTAGTCTCGTCTAGTTCGGTCTGGTTCTGTCTTCTGCTCATGTCTGGGTTGTGATTGGTCTACCGTGGCTGTAGGTGAGGTTGGTCTCTGAGGCTGTAGGTGAGGTTGGTCTCTGAGGCTGTAGGTGAGGTTGGTCTCCGAGGCTGTAGGTGAGGTTGGTCTCCGTGGCTGTAGTGAGGTTGGTCTCCGAGGCTGTAGGTTGAGGTTGGTCTCCGAGGCTGTAGGTGAGGTTGGTCTCTGAGGCTGTAGGTGAGGTTGGTCTCCGAGGCTGTAGGTGAGGTTGGTCTCTGAGGCTGTAGGTGAGGTTGGTCTCCGAGGCTGTAGGTGAGGTTGGTCTCCGAGGCTGTAGGTGAGGTTGGTCTCCGAGGCTGTAGGTGAGGTTGGTCTCCGAGGCTGTAGGTGAGGTTGGTCTCCGAGGCTGTAGGTGAGGTTGGTCTCCGAGGCTGTAGGTGAGGTTGGTCTCCGAGGCTGTAGGTGAGGTTGGTCTCCGAGGCTGTAGGTGAGGTTGGTCTCGAGGCTGGTAGGTGGGTCTCCGAGGTGTAGGTGAGTGGTCTCCGGCTGTAGGGAGTGGTCTCCGAGGTTAGGTAGTGTCTCTGGCTGAGGGAGTTGGTCTCCGAGCTGTGTGAGTTGTCTCGGGCTGTAGGGGTTGGTCGAGGCTGTAGGTGAGGTTGGTCTCCGAGGCTTAGTGAGGTGGTCCCGAGGCTGTAGTAGGTTGTCTCTGAGGCTCGGCCTCTTGTGGGACGTGTGTCCCAGCATGGGAGGGGCCTGGGGCTGCTGTCACTCTTGTTGTTGTTGTGTGTTGTTGTTGTTGTGTCTGTGAGGGATTACTCTGGCTTCTGCAGTGGCCCTCATCATCGTGACAGTAGCAGTCACAGTACAGTACAGTCACAGTACAGTATGCTGCAGTCACACAAGGCTGAGGGCACACTTGGCCCCAAGCCTCTCTCTCTCCCTCTTCCTCTCTCTCTTCCTCTCTCTCCTCCTCTCTCTCTCCTCCTCTCTCTCCCTCTTCCTCTCTCTCTTCCTCTCTCTCCTCCTCTCTCTCTCTCCCTCCTCTCTCTCTCTCTTCCTCTCTCTCTTCCTCTCTCTCTCTTCCTCTTCCTCTCTCTCTTCCATCTCCTCTTCCTCTCTCTTCTTTTTTCTCTTCCTCTCTCTTCCTCTCCCTCTTCCCTCTCTTCCTCGCTCTCTCTCTCTCCTCTTGCCCTCCTCTTTCCTCTCCCTCTCTTTCTTCCTCTCTCTCTGTTCCTCTCTCTCTCTCTCTCTCTCTCTCT
Organism: Thaleichthys pacificus; assembly: GCA_023658055.1. Taxonomy (NCBI): domain Eukaryota; kingdom Metazoa; phylum Chordata; class Actinopteri; order Osmeriformes; family Osmeridae; genus Thaleichthys; species Thaleichthys pacificus. The sequence goes on along the minus strand of CM042868.1, from coordinate 3,273,368 downwards.
CTCTCTCTCTCTCTCTCTCTCTCTCTCTCTCTCTCTCTCTCTCTCTCTCTCTCCCCCCGTCAGCAGTTATTCCCCCGCCCCCCCCCCCACCTCCGCTGCAAGTCTCTCAGTGGAGACCCTCCCCCTCCTCACACCACGGCGCATGTGACCCAGAAAGACATGCAGAATAACTCAGAAGCCTCTCCAGTAGCACCAGCAGAGTACTACAGTACCTCTACAGCACCAGCAGAGTGACTCACCATCCTCTGCTCTGACCCCACCCTTCTATCTCTCCATCTCTCTTTTTCTCTTCTCTTTTTCCCTCTCTTGGTCTCTCTTCCTCTCTCCTCCTCTTTCTTACTCCTGTCTCTCTTTCTCTGCACTTCCTCTTCATTTTTTCTCATATTCACCTCCCTCTGATTCCTTTTTGTCTTCCCTTTCCCCCCCTCTCCCCCCTCTCCTCTCCTCTCCTCTCCTCTCCTCTCCTCTCCTCTCCTCTCCTCTCCTCTCCTCTCTTCTCTCTCTCTCTCTCTCTCTCTCTCTCTCTTATATCCACCCTCTTCTTCACTCTCTTTCTGTCTGTGTTCCTACCTGTCCCTCTCCCTCTGGACATTCTCTTCTCGTTATCTGCCACCTTATATCTCTGTCCTCATCCACCCCCTCTATCCCCTCTATCCCCCCTCCCTCCCTCCCTCCCTCCCTCCCTCCCCTCCCTCCCCTCCCTCCTGTTTCCTCTAATACACACAGTCCAGTGGGTAGCTGGGTCAGATCTCAGCCGGCGTGCAGGTCTGATCCGTCCTGCAGAGGCAGCGCTGATCAGCCACGCCATGACAGGCGGCCGTAACGGGCGGCCGTAACGGACGCAGAATCTCTAGATATGACACACTATGATAGGACCCCCCACACACACCACCTCCCCACCTACTCAGAGACGGGAAGTAAGGAAGTACAAATACTTTGTTACTGTACTTCAGTATATTCTTCTGGTATCAGTACTTTACTTTTGAAAAAAAAGTTTAGAGAGGTATAAAAACACTTTCCCAAAAAGGTTTTGAAAAAAAAGTTTTGGAAAAAAAAATTGAGGTTGAAAATTATTTTCTATTACGTATGATCAATATTATTTCTGGTCATTGCGTGCCTTTTCTAATTTCCTGGTTTACTGTGGCGCTGATGGACAGTGATCCATTTGGCTTCCGAGGTCTTGTTAAACCTGAGTGAAAAGCGCTAATTAAGTGAACGGTTTGGATGTGATATAGTAAAAATATTTGCCCCAGCTGCAGCAGCCGCAAGCACACCCTCCCTCCCTCCCCAGGCCCCCTGGGCCCCCCAGGCCCCCGGGCCCCCCTGGGTCCCCCAGGCCCCCTGGGCCCCCAGGGCCCCCCGGGCCCCCCTGGTCCCCCTGGGCCCCCTGGGTCCCCCAGGCCCCCGGGCCCCCTGGGAAGGGATGCAAAAAAGACCCCCCCCGGGAAATGTTGGTGATTGTTTACTCAATGATTTGTTTACGTCTCCAGCACGTCAGATGACCTGTTCTTCTCGTAGCGTATGCAGTGTGCCTGTCTGATCCTGGGTGCTGTGGGGTCTGGGGCCGGCAGGTTGTTCAGCGTGGTCCTGGAGCTTCTGACCAAAGAGGAGGAGAAGGAGGAGGTGGAGGAGGTCCTGGCCGTGCACCCCTCCATGCACGGTCCACGCCGGGAAGTCAGGGGGCTTCGACGTCAAGGCCCTGAGAGCCTTCCGCGTGCTGCGCCCCCTGCGGCTGGTCTCAGGAGTGCCCAGTGAGTGATGCCACACACACACACACACACACTTACATTACATTTAGTCATTTAGCAGACTCTTATCCAGAGCGACTTACAGTAAGTACAGGGACATTCCCCCCGAGTCAAGTAGGGTGAAGTGCCTTGCCCAAGGACACAACATCATTTTGCACGGCTGGGGGATCGAACCAGCAACCTTCTGATTACTAGCCAGATTCCCTAACCGCTCAGCCGCCTGACTCCCCCACACACACACACACTGTCCCACACGTAAAGGTGATCCTGCACCCCTGACACCCTCCCTCCCACTGTCACCTAACCTTAAAGGGTGACCCTTCAACTCTGATCCCCCCCAACTCTGCTCCACCCCGAACCCCCCCCCCACCCGCCCCCCTCTCCGTTCCCTCTCTCCCAGAAACAGCTGTTTCCCTTCCAGTGTTCAGTTCCGGACTCGTCCTGGAGAGAACAGCATCTGGCTCCATGACACTAATGAGTTCTTCATGTAGGCCCGTAGATTCTCCAGGAAAAATGGGGGGGGGGGTCGAGGGCCATGGTGGGGGGTTTGAGGGGGTGAAACAAAAGGCAAAGCATCATCAGATACTCTAATAGACCCTGATTTGGAAGAGAAGCTCGTTTCATCCCCTTCATCTTTCTGAGTGTCTCTCTGTAGGTATCACATGTTCCTAACCTAGTGTGAGCCCAGGACACCTCCCCCTGCCTCCCCATGCTCCCCCCAGCTCTCCCCCCTCCCTCCCCCCCTCCTCCCCTCACAGCCCAGTCCTGTGAGTTCTGCGACAGAGTTCACGGGCTGGAGCCACGAACGTCGTGAGCCCATATGGCGTGTGTTGTGTGTATGTGTGTGTGTATGTGTGTGTGTGTGTGTATGTGTGTGTATATGTGTGTGTAGGTGTGTGTGTGTATGTGCGTGTGTATATGTGTGTATGTGTATGTGCTGTGTGTGTGTGTGTGTATGTGTGTGTGTGTGTGTGTGTGTGTGTGCAGACCCTCGGGAGTGTTCTCTCTCCAACAGGCTGTCCTAAATCGATGCCTCAGAGACACCACTTCTGTTCTGTGTGATAACACACACATGCATTCACACACACACACACACTCACGCACTCACACACACTCACACACACTTATTCACACGCTGTCGCACACGCTCGTCACATCAAACTAACATTTACACAAACACACACATCCATACTTGTAAAAATGTAAACACGCGGCGCACACACGAACACACCCGACGCACACGTGAGTGTGCATGTGTGTGGCAGACAGAAGGTGGACTCACCACATCGTCGTCACGCTACACTAACACAGAAACGGTAACAACTCTGGTAAACAACAGAACTTACCAACACACACATTCACACACACGTGTACACACACCCACACACACACGTATGCAATTGAACCACTCAAAATCATCCCTTACCTGGGATAGTGTTTTGTTTTGTCAACTCCTCTAAGTGTGTGTGTGTGTGTTCTCCTGCTGCTGCTAGGTTTGCAGGTGGTGTTGAACTCCATCATTAAAGCCATGGTACCTCTCCTTCACATCGCCCTCCTGGTCCTCTTCGTCATCATCATCTACGCCATCATCGGACTGGAACTCTTCATCGGCAAGATGCACGCCACCTGCTACATGCCCGGCTCAGGTACTGGACACTGTGTGTGTGTGTGTGTGTGTGTGCTGACCCACTGTACCATCACTATCACTGGACACTGTGTGTGTGTGTGTGTGTGCTGACCCACTGTACCATCACTATCACTGGACACTGTGTGTGTGTGTGTGTGTGTGTGCAGACCCACTGTACCATCACTATCACCTTGTTCTGCCTCCCTCACTTTCTTTTTCTCCCCCCCTCCCCCCCTCCCCCCCCCCCCCTCTCCTCAGATAAGATAGCGGAGGAGGAGCCTGCTCCGTGTGCTATCTCTGGTCACGGGCGCCAGTGCCCCATGAACGGCACCGAGTGCCGGGAGGGCTGGCACGGCCCCAACGGCGGCATCACCAACTTCGACAACTTCCTGTTCGCCATGCTGACAGTGTTCCAGTGCATCACCATGGAGGGCTGGACCGACGTGCTCTACTGGGTGAGGGCCCCCCCCCATGATCCCCCCCCATGATCCCCCCCCCTCCACCGTGCCCCCCTCCCACTAGGCCCCCCCCACCCTTCCCCCCCTGCATGCCGTCTGAGAACCTGGCTAGGCTGTTCCACAGCTAGCAGCTTAACTGCTCCCTCTCCTGTAATGCTCTTACCCCGCTCCACCTCCCTGAAGGCTCCGCACGCTCTCCTTCCCAGCCCTGACGCAGTCCTCTGTCTCTTTCCCTACGTCAAACACTGGCCTTCATTCTGTCCTTCACTATGACCTGTGTTTATTTCTCCTTTTCCTTCTTCATCTCTCTCTCTCCCGCTCCTCTTCTCTGGCGCGCTGGGCCGCCCTCAGATGAACGACGCCATGGGGTTGGAGCTGCCTTGGGTCTACTTTGTCAGTCTGGTCATATTTGGATCGTTCTTTGTTCTTAACCTGGTTCTGGGTGTGTTGAGCGGGTAAGACTGCTGTCTCTCACCTCTCCTGACAGAGTCCCCTCCTCCTCCCTCTCCCCTCCCCCTCCTCCTCCCTCTCCCCCCCCCTCCTCCTCCTCCCCCCTCCCCCTCCTCCTCCTCCCTCTCCCCCCCTCCTCCCCCCCTCCCCCTCCTCCCTCCCTCTCCTCCTCCTCCTCCTCCTCCCTCTCGTCCACCTCCCACTCCTCCTCCTCCCCCTCCTCCTCCTCCTCCTCCTCCCCCTCCTCCTCCCTCTCCTCCTCCCTCTCCTCCTCCTCCCTCTCCTCCTCCTCCTCCTCCCTCTCCTCCTCCTCCCTCTCCTCCTCCTCCCCCTCCTCCTCCCCCTCCTCCTCCTCCCCTCTCCAGCACTCTTCACTGATTACACTGTAACTGCATGCTCTGTTCGGACCTAGTCTCAGACGGAAGCGTCTGCTAAACTAATGCATGTAAATCAAGTTTAGTGCGATTGATTGTTGTGTCTGGCAGCAGACAGACCTTGTGTGTCTGTCCAGCACACTTCCTCAGGGCTTGAAGGGAGTTGCACTTTATATCCATGTGCTTGTGATATGTGTTCGACTTGACAGTATTCATCATATTTGTTAGTGTTAGGGCTGCGGATCGTGTTATTAAAGGATGAGATAAAGTATAAGATAGTTAACAGGTATTACGTCCCTGATAAGATGATTGTTGACTGTAATCTGTTCATTGGACTTACTAACTGACCAGGACCTTTTAACTAACGCTTGCTACATGCACCTGGACCTGAAGTGCTGCCAAACAAGAGTCCAGTGCCAGTTTGAGGCTGGCACACCAGAGTGTGTGTGTGAGTGTGTGTGTGTGTGTGTGTGAAGGCAGGTGAGGAGCCAGGTGACCAGAGTGTGTGTGTGACTGTGTGTGTGTGTGTGACTGTGTGTGTGTGAGTGACTGTGTGTGTGTGTGTGAGTGCAGGTTAGAGTGGCTCTCTGGCACCTCCTGGGTCTGTGTTGGTTAGCTGTAACTGATGTAACTACTTGTACTCGCTGTGAATTCTGTTATTGTTGTTTGCTT
>CM042868.1:3208039-3265539 GCA_023658055.1 Thaleichthys pacificus | reverse complement strand
ATCGACCCTTGAGAACGAGGACGAGGCAGACGAGGTAGGAGGGCAAACGCAACCGTAAGCCTGCACACACCGACACACACACACTTACCACCACACACACACACACACAGAGAGAGACACACACACACACACACATACAGAGACACATACACACTCACACAGACACATACACACTCACACAGACACACACACACAGAAATACATACACACTCACACACAATCCTGTCGTAGGAGTGACTTCTAACTGTGTTTTTCCCAGTGTTACACTGAACATAAGACACACCTGCTGTAACCCTGGACACTTTAGCTGTGTCGATGTGCTTCAAACCTCCAGAGAGAGTACATTATTTCGGTCCTGTGTAGCTTCTAGCACCACCTGCTTAGATATATTATTCAGAGCTGTACACACACACACACACACACAGCATGGTGCACCATGTATTTTGCAGACCACAGAGCCCTCTGTAATCTGAGTCGGCACAGTGAGATGAAGCCAAAAGATCAAGGGTGTTAGAGAGAACAAAACAAGTTACAGTAACAACTGTCTGTGATGGTGCTGAACTGTCAGGTGATTACACTCCGGCCCCTCCTACACACACACACACACACACACACACACACACACACACACACACAGGTTACAGTAACTACTGTTTGGATTCCTGTGATAGGGCGTGAGGAAAAACGTCCAGGTTTTCAGGTCTAGGGCAGTGCGGTGGGCGTTGAGCTCTGTGTGTGTACCGTTTGGGTTTGTCTGAGGAAGGAGAAAAGGATAAATCATATTACTTGAGCAGAAGAAAGACTGTAATCCAAATCCTCTTTATATAAGCAGCACATGATGCAGAACAGTGAACGTTCCACTGCCCCGTCGTGGAGTTTGAGGAAAACCATCCCTCCCCTCGTCTCCTCCTCCTCCCTCTCTCGTTCTCTCCCCTCTCCCCCTCCCTCTCTCCCTCTATCTCTCCCCCTCTCCTCCCTTACCAAGCGGACCATCTCAGAAACCCTCCCTCCCCCCCTCACAGTACACTGTAACATCAGAGTGTCGTACCTACACCTCAACGCAGGGCAGCACAACCGGACGGGGGATAAAGGAAGTGACCTCATGGGATATTTAGGGGGCGGGTCCAATACAGGTTCAGCAGTCTCATAGAGGCCCCTCGCCCCTCTCCACCCCTCTCCCCCACCCCCCCTCCCACCCACGATGCTTAACTGTGTCTGGTCTCCGGGACACGAGGCTCTCTATGCTAACATGAAACATGTGGCGGCATGCTAGCGTGGCGGCATGCTAGCGTGGCGGCATGCTAGCGTGGCGGCATGCTAGCGTGGCGGCATGCTAGCGTGGCGGCATGCTAGCGTGGCGGCATGCTAGCGTGGCGGCATGCTAGCGTGGAGGCATGCTAGCGTGGAGGCATGCTAGCGTGGAGGCATGCTAGCGTGGCGGCATGCTAGCGTGGCGGCATGCTAGCGTGGCGGCATGCTAGCGTGGAGGCATGCTAGCGTGGCGGCATGCTAGCGTGGCGGCATGCTAGCGTGGAGGCATGCTAGCGTGGCGGCATGCTAGCGTGGCGGCAGTCCTCCTCTCCCAGTCTACAGACGCTCCAGCGCGTGACTAACCAGCTCTCCATCTTCCTCTTCTGCTCCTCTCCAGTGTCCATGTGGCTAGCGCTGTTCGTGACATTTGCTGTTGTTGTACTGTTGTTGTTCTGTTGTTGTTCTGTCGTTGTTGTCATGTTGTTGTTGTTCTGTTGTGGTGCTCTCTGTGCTCTAACCCGTCTTGATAGAAGCCCATTCTCGCCCCCCCCCCCTCCCATGTCTCCCGGCTGTGTGCGGCTGACTGTGTGAATGCATGGGCTTGCATGCCTCACACGTGAAGGGGTGACTCTGGCTGACCTCACAGAGAAGAAGAAAGGAAGGTTTGGGTGGTTCAGCCAGTCCTCCGACACTCATGGTAAATTCCCCAGTTTCCCTTCAGAAGGTGTGTGTCAGAGAGAGAGAATGAGAGAGCGCGTGAGAGAGAGAGAGAGAGAGAGAGAGAAGAAGAGAAAGTGAAAGAGGGAAAAAAGGAGGAATGAAAGAGGGAAAAGTATTAGTTTGATAGGGCTGTGTGTGTATCTGTAAGCCAGTGTGTACCTAATGACTTATGCATAGCCCCGATGTACACCCCCCCTCCCCTTCCCCGGCGCTTGTGCAGTGCTATCGTGATTGACCCCTATGTTTCAGCATCACAATCTCTCCAATCTTTGCTTTCCTTTCATTCTTTTTTTGGGTTCTTTCTCTCTGTTCGATAAACCCCTCACCCCCTGGGGGGCCCCTCTCTCCTGCTGTTTCAGACTGAATGAGTCCAGACTTTATTAATATGCCTCCGCCCCTCCCTCCCTCCCTCGCTCGCGGAGGAGTCAGACAAGGAGCAGAGTAGCAGAAGCACACACACACACACAGTGCCGGGGTCTGATAGCAGACACTCCAGTCCTCTCCCTCCACGCCCCACAGGGCTCAGTGTGAACAGCCAAACGGGGCTAAACCCAGATCACCACAACTCCACCAGTCAGCAGGATTTCCAGAAAGAGAGAGAGAGAGCACTTTTACGACTCCAGAATCAAAGCTAACAAATAACGTGGAAGTAGCTGTGTGTGAGCATGTGTGTGTGAGCGTGTGTGTGTGAGCGTGTGTGTGTGAGCGTGTGAGCGTATGTGTGTGAGCGTGTGTCTGTGAGCGTGTGTGTGTGAGCGTGTGTGAGAGCGTGTGAGCGTGTGTGAGCGCGTGTGTGCGTGACAGTGTGTGTGTGTGAGCGTGTGTGAGCGTGTGTGAGCTTGTGTGAGCACGTGTGTGCGTGACAGTGTGTGTGTGTGAGCGCACGTGTGTGTGAGCGTGTGTGAGCACGTGTGTGTGTGAGCGTGTGTGAGAGTGTGTGAGCGTGTGTGAGCGAGCGTGTGTGTGTGTCCTGACAGACTGTTCTCTCACAGGGAACGTTGTCATGTTCCTCGGAGGTTTGGGTTAGTGCAGAGGCTCCTCACATGATCTGTGCTGACCTTGGTGACCTTGGTGATTAACTGACATTATGAGAGTAACAAGACAAACGAACACACATAATGACAAAGACAGTAGATACCAAAGCAGACTTTATGGAGGGGAAGCACGGTGGGGTTTCAAGGTTAGGTCTAGCTAGACCCACCATCCTAGTGTCTGTGTCTGATGCTGTTTGGATGGCTGCTGGGAAATGTAGTTCTCAGACAGTGGTGAATTTCAGTTATTTTTGTTGTGTCTCTAAAAAAGGGATTTCTCTGAAATACCTGGCGTGATGCTGATCTTCATTTCTGTTTCGCTGACGGACGGATGATGTTTCTGTTCGCTGGGCTATGCGCTGATGTGTGTGTGTGTGTCTGCCTGTGTGTGTGTGTATGCCTGGCTGTCTGCCTGTGTGTGTGTCTGCCTGTGTGTGTATGTATGCCTGTGTGTGTGTCTGCCTGTGTGTGTGTGTGCCTGGGTGTGTGCCTGTGTGTGTGTGTATGCCTGGGTGTGTGTGTCTGCCTGTGTGTGTGTGTCTGCCTGTGTGTGCCTGTGTGCGTGTGCGTGTGTGTGTGTGGCGTTGGAGGCACGTCTTGGCGGCTCTGTGTGTGTGTGTGATGTGTTCTCTGTGTGTGTGTGTGATGTGTTCTCTGTGTGTGTGTGTGATGTGTTCTCTGTGTGTGTGTGTGATGTGTTCTCTGTGTGTGTGTGTGATGTGTTCTCTGTGTGTGTGTGTGATGTGTTCTCTGTGTGTGTGTGTGATGTGTTCTCTGTGTGCCGTTCCAGCGAGCATTCCGGCCAGCGAGACGGAGTCTGTGAACACGGAGCACGTGAACGGGGAGGACGAGAAGACGCCGTGCTGCGGACCCACATGGTGCGCCTGCACACACACACACACACACACTCCTGCACACACACACACACACACACTCCTGCAACACACACACTCCTGCAACACACACACTCCTGCAACACCCACACACTCCTACAACACACACACTCCTGCAACACACACACACTCTTACAACACAAACACTCCTGCAACACACACACACACTCCTGCAACACACACACACTCCTACAACACACACACACACTCCTGCAACACACACACACACTCCTGCAACACACACACACTCCTACAACACACACACACACTCCTGCAACACACACACAAATTAATCTTTATCCAGCAAATAAGTTCACACAAACAGGAATTTACTGTGGCAGGAAGGTGCATACGATAAACATATAAGGTCAAATGAACAACAGTTCTAAATAATTCTAAGGCAGGACTAGAACCACGAGGACTAACTAGGAGTCGAGCAGGATCTCTGTCATCCTACTGTTGGACATTAACGATGAGTCAAGTAGCACGTAGCTTTATGTTAGCACTCGGGCCTCACGTTCTCTAATGACATGCTTCTCATCCTAATGACATGCTTCTCATCCTAATGACATGCTTCTCATCCAACCAAGTCAGCCCTGCTGTTATCTGCCTCTCGCAAATGTTTTAACTTCAAACCGTGAAGTGCTCTGACCATTTATGTAAAAAAGTTAAAAACTAAAGGTAGATTCAACTTCTGTGCTGTTTCATCTTCTCTTGGCTCTTTGTGTTTGAAAGTACTTATCAATGTTTCATTCAATCTGTCCCTGAAAAGTTGTCCATGAATGTCCTGTCTGTCTCTCTCCCCGAGCTACACACCGACGACACGGGATTTAAGTAAACTTTGACTACCTCTCCCGTTTCTTTTAGTCAAAAAATTTCAAAGTCAAAGTTCAGGTCAGTGACTCCTCCTGTGGACTCTGTGTAACTGCATGCTGCCCTGCTGGGTGTCTGCTGGCTGTCTGCTGGCTGTCTGCTGCTGCTGGCTGTCTGCTGGCTGTCTGTCTGCTGGCTGTCTGTCTGCTGGCTGTCTGCTGGGTGTCTGCTGGCTGTCAGCTGGCTGTCTGCTGGCTGTCTGCTGGCTGTCTGTCTGCTGGCTGTCTGCTGGCTGTCTGCTGGCTGTCTGCTGGCTGTCAGCTGGCTGTCTGCTGGCTGTCTGCCTGCTGGCTGTCTGCACGGGGTGTCGTCTGGTCCATCTGTGGCTGCCTGTCTGTCTGCTGCCTGTCTGTCTGCTGCCTGTCTGTCTCTAGCTAACTCTGCTCTTGTATATGTGTTCTGCCAGACTTTTATTTTCAGTCAATTAAGCTCATGCATCTAAAATAGCCTTAAGAAAGCCAGCATGTTGATATTGTGTCCTAAACTAATTAACTTTAAACAGCTTTATCATTATTTGTTTTCCGTGTGTCTTGCTCGCTCGAAAAGCCTGTTTGTGGTTACAGTGTGTCAGTCGATCTGCTGCAGCCTACAGTCATGTAACACTTGTGAACCAGCCTCTCCATCACCCCCCCCCCCCCACATGTGGAAACGCCCCCCCTTAGTAGCCCCGCCCCTTTTCATCTCCATGGTAAACGATACCACTTCCCTTTACCCAGTCCCCCCCCCCCCCCCCCCCCACACACACATTTAGTCACCACGGTAATAACACCGCTTCCCTCCCCCCCCCCTCAGTCGGCGCTGGCGGCGCTGGAACCGGTTCTGCAGGAGGAAATGCCGTCTGGCGGTAAAGTCGGTTCCTTTCTACTGGCTGGTCATCATCCTGGTGTTCCTCAACACTCTCACCATCTCCTCAGAGCACTACAACCAGCCCAACTGGCTCACACAGGTTCAGGGTACGCACTCCCGCACACACACACGCACACACTGCTCATTAGACCCCTCCCCAACACACACACAGACACACACTGCTCATTAGACCCCTCCCCAACACACACACACACACGCACACACACTGCTCATTAGACCCCTCCCCAACACACACACAGACACACACTGCTCATTAGACCCCTCCCCAACACACACACAGACACACACTGCTCATTAGACCCCTCCCCAACACACACACACACACACACACACTGCTCATTAGACCCCTCCACAACACACACTCACACACACACACACTGCTCATTTGCCCCCCCCCCCCCCCATCTCCCCAACACGCACAAACTCACACACATTTACAGTAATTTACAGCCCCCCCCCCCTCTTTCTCTCCCTCCAGACAATGCCAACAAGGTTCTGCTGGCCATGTTCACGTGTGAGATGCTGGTGAAGATGTACAGCCTGGGCCTGCAGGCCTACTTCGTGTCCCTGTTCAACCGCTTCGACTGCTTCGTGGTGTGCGGCGGCATCACGGAGACCATCCTGGTGGAGCTGGAGGTCATGTCCCCCCTCGGCATCTCCGTGTTCCGCTGCGTGCGCCTGCTCAGGATCTTCAAGGTCACGCGGTACGTGTGTGTCGGGGTCTCTCCTGTGTGTGTGTGTGTGTGGTATCTGTGCTTGTGCAGATTTCTCTGTGTGTGTGTCTTTCCTGTCTGCATGGTATTTCTGTATGTGGTGTGTTATGTTGTTTTGACACGTGTGACTTCCCAGTGTGTGTTTGTGTGTGATATTTTTGTGTGTTCGCGGGAACTTGTGTCTAAATGCGTCTAAACACCTCTCTCTCTGTCTCTCTCTCTCTCTCTTGCTCTCTCTCTCTCTCTCTCTCTCTCCCTCTTTCTCTCTCCCTCTCTTTCTCACTCTCTCTCTCACCCCATCTCTCCCCCCCCCCCTCTCTCTCTCTCTCTCTCTCACCCCATCTCTCCCACCCTCTCCTCTCTCTCTCTCTCTCTCTCACCCCATCTCTCCCCCCCTCTCCTCTCTCTCCCCCCATCTCTCCCCCCCTCTCCCCCCCCCCCTCTCTCTCTCTCTCTCTCTCTCTCTCTCTCTCTCTCTCTCCGTCCCTCAGTCACTGGCAGTCTCTCAGTAACCTGGTGGCCTCGCTGCTCAACTCCATGAAGTCCATCGCCTCCCTGCTGCTGCTCCTCTTCCTGTTCATCATCATCTTCTCCCTGCTGGGCATGCAGGTGTTCGGGGGGAAGTTCAACTTCGACGAGACGCTGACCAAGAGGAGCACCTTTGACAACTTCCCCCAGGCCCTGCTCACTGTGTTCCAGGTGTGTGTGAGAAGCTATAAACTCCTACAGTACAGTAAGCTGCAGTGTTGTGATGTGTGTGTGTGCTACCTCTGCCGCCGGGCACTGATGAGTGTGTGTGTGTGTGTCAGATCCTGACGGGCGAGGACTGGAATGCCGTGATGTACGACGGCATCATGGCGTACGGAGGGCCCTCCTCCTCAGGGATGATCGTCTGCATCTACTTCATCATCCTCTTCATCTGCGGCAACTGTATCCACCCTGCACAGGCCTGTCTCAGCGCACGTGTGTGTGTGTGTGTGTGAGCAAGTGTCATGACCTAGCTCTGCACCTGTGTGGTTCTGAGCACAGTTTAGCCACCAGACCGACAAGACGCCACTTCCTGTGCTGTGTAGTCCTTGACCCCCCCCCCCCCCCCCTCCCAGACATCCTGTTGAACGTCTTCTTGGCCATCGCCGTGGACAACCTGGCAGACGCTGAATCACTCAACACCCCCGGCGACAAGAAGTAAGGGATAATCCCCTTCGAGGTGTACAATATCATCCGAATAATGGACAAGGCCGAGGCGGAGTCCAGATTTTTTTTTACAAACATTAATTTATGTCTTCATGCATTTTGCTATAGAAATCTAATGTTTTTCAACGTTAGCCAACTCTGATATTTCTAGTCCGCTCTGCTCATAGAACCAACACCGGCTTTCCTTTGGCTGAGCTATTAGCCAGAAAGCTAGCATAGCTAACGTTATACTAGCAAGATTCAAAGGCAATAACATTGTGTATGGTTGAGAAACAGTAGCCTAAATATAATTTGAGAATATGTTTGACAAGAAGACTAGCTAGCTAACCAGCCATGTCATTGTCCCCAAATCAATATCAAGATTTTCACGAACAAAATAGAGCTAGTCGGCATGTTGTCTTGTTGGCCGCAGCCTGTCTGAAGTAGATTGACTAGCGAGGTAAATAGCAAATGGGATGTGATATAAGGGGATACGTGACACTGACACAGTTAATTCAGAAAAGTAAAGTTTTCCAAATAGGTTAAAAGAAATATTGAAGTCACTCATTGTTGTAATTACATGTTAGCTTGTTAAAGTCTTTCAAAATTATAAACGGAGGCTTTGACTGTGTCCTTGTTGTTATGGTTACTTATTTCAGACACTTTGTACAGGCTCATACTATGTAGCCAGCGCAATCATTTAGAACGGTGAACAGACAGTTTTGCCTGGAACTACTTAGTAGGTGTCCGTATATCACCTGATAACGGACACCCCTGCAGCCAATCAGAATCGAGTATTCACCCAGACCATGATATAAAGGAGTCATAATCTGCTCCATAACCTAACTCAATCTGCCCTTCTAATCTAGAAGTTCTAATCTAATCCATAGCCTCGTAACTGCAAGTAATCTGATCATGTCGCCGGCACTGGAAGTTCAAGCATCAGAATGAGGTTATGGACTGTGTCAGTGGTATTGACATGTCTGTCCTAAATGCTGAACGTGTTTGTGTGTTTTCTTTTCTTTCTAAAGGCCCATAAAGGAGGAAGAGAAAGAAGAGGTCAGGTTCCAACCTGGTGTTGTTTTAATCCACACATGATTGATTGTGTGTGGTGTGTGGTGTGTGTGCGTGTGTGCGTGTGTGTGCGTGTGTGTGTGTGTGTGTGGTGTGTGTGGTGTGTTTGTGTGTGTGGTGTGCGTGTGTGTGTGTGTGTGTGGTGTGCGTGTGTGCGTGTGTGTGCGTGTGTGTGTGTTTGAACAGTACATACAGTACGTGTGTGTATGTGTGGTGTGTGTGTGTGTGTGTGTGTGTGTGTGTGTGTGTGTGTGTGTGGTGTGCGTGTGTGTGTGCGTGTGTGTGTGTGTGTGTGTGTGGTGTGTGTGTGGTGTGTGCGCGTGTGTGTGTTTGAACAGTACATACAGTACGTGTGTGTATGTGTGGCTATAAATGGAAAAGCAGAGCTCCTGCTGTTTGTCAGTGTCTCTCATCTTACATTTACATTTACATTTAGTCATTTAGCAGACGCTCTTATCCAGAGCGACTTACAGTAAGTACAGGGACATTCCCCCCGAGGCAAGGAGGGTGAAGTGCCTTGCCCAAGGACACAACGTCAGTTGGCATGACCGGGAATCGAACTGGCAACCTTCGGATTACTAGTCCGACTCCCTCACCGCTCAGCCACCTGACTCCCACATCATCTTGACTATCTCACATTTCAGCACTGTTCCTGTCTCTTGTGTTGATGTTGTTTGTGTTCCCAGGAGGAGGAAGAGGAGAAGCAGGAAGAGGAAGCAGGTGAGAACACGTGACAGGAACACTGCATGCAGCACGTCTGAACACGTGACGGGGGAACACTGCATGCAGCACGTCTGACTGCTTACCTAGGGGGTCGTTTGTGTGTTGATACCGTGTGTGTATGTATTGATACTGTGTGTGTGTGTGTATTGATACCGTGTGTGTGTGTATTGATACCGTGTGTGTGTATTGATACCGTGTGTGTGTGTATTGATACTGTGTGTGTGTGTATTGATACCGTGTGTGTGTGTATTGATACCGTGTGTGTGTATTGATACCGTGTGTGTGTGTATTGATACCGTGTGTGTGTATTGATACCGTGTGTGTGTGTGTATTGATACTGTGTGTGTGTATTGATACTGTGTGTGTGTATTGATACCGTGTGTGTGTGTGTGTGCAGCAGAGGAGGAGGACCCCGAGGTCCCTGCAGGTCCGAGGCCCCCCATCTCTGAGCTCATCAAGAAGGAGAAGATCACCCCCATCCCTGAGGGCAGCGCCTTCTTCATCTTCAGCAACACCAACCCGTACGACACACACACACTCTAGCAATACACACACACACTGTCTCCACATGTACTCTGTCTGTACAAGTACACACATATATACACACAGTATGAACACACACCCTGTCTTCACGTGTCCTCTGCAGGATCAGAGTGGGATGCCACAAGCTCATCAACCACCACATCTTCACCAACCTCATCCTGGTCTTCATCATGCTCAGCTCCGTCTCCCTGGCGGCAGAGGACCCCATACGCAACTTCTCCGCCAGGAACATCGTAAGTTCAGCCCCCCCCCCCTCCCTGCAGCCCCTCCCAGAAGCCCCCCTCCCAAAAGCGCCCCCCCCCTCCCAGAAGCCCCCTCCCAAAGCGCCCCCCCCTCCCAGAAGCCCCCTCCCAAAAGCGCCCCCCCCTCCCAGAAGCCCCCCTCCCAAAAGCCCCCCCCCTCCCAGAAGCCCCCCCCCCCTCCCTGCAGCCCCTCCCTCCCAGAAGCCCTTCCCAGAAGCCCCTCCCCCCTTCCAGAAGCCCCTCCCCCCCTCCCAGAAGTCCCTCCCACACTCCCTGCAGCCCCTCCCCCCCTCCCAGAAGCCCCTCCCCCCCTCCCGAGAAGCCCTGCCTCCCCCTTCCAGAAGCCCCCCCCCCTCCCAGAAGCCCCCCCCCCCCTCACAGAAGCTCCTCCCCCACACGCAGTCAGGCTCTGTCCAGGAGCTGCTTGCAATGTTTGGGGCTATCTCGTTGTTATGATCAGTGACCTATGCTCTTTTGTAATGCTCTCTCTTGGAAGTCGCTTTGGATAAAAGCGTCTGCTAAATGCATAAATGTAAATGTAAATGTAGGAGCTGGGCTAGGCCTGTTTTATCGGACTGTAGTTACCTTAGATTAATGCTAACAAGCTACTGATTTTCAAATATTACAAACTTGTAGGGTTTAGTGATTTTTCTGTATTAAAGACAAGTTTGTTCAACAGGATTTTTAGAGAGTAACATGGTGAGAGAGATGTAATTTAACAGAATAATGTTCTAACAGTAATGCATTTCTATGGAATGATGTGGTCAAAGCAGTGTATTTTTGTAGAACAATGTCTAATAGTAAACTATTTTGATATAGAGCTGGAACGTAGTGGTAATGTATGTTATAGAGTAATGGTACAATGATAATTATTCCTCCTTCTCCTGATTTTCCTCCCATGTTCCATTGACAAACACTCAAACACGTTAAAGTTCAGCTAAGCTACTGGGACTGGCACTGTCAGGCCAAATAGTGTCCTAGGGCCAAATAGTGTCCTACCTGACAACACCATCAGACCATTCTGATTAGTTGATCATTGTGAACAAATCATCTCTTCTACCCACCTTTTGGTAACAAGGAATCCAACATAAAAGTGATTGACGGGCGCTGAGTAAACAAAGCTCGTTTATTTCTGGAACCTTCCACGCTCTCTCTCTCTCCCGCCCAAGTCTCTTCCCTTCTAGAAATGACTGCACTGTGCTTTTGATGACTGTTAAACATGTACATTGCTCTTTGCAGATACTTGGTTACTTTGACTATGCCTTCACGGCTATCTTTACTGTTGAGATCCTGTTGAAGGTAAATGTCCGTGTCCACCCCGCTGTGCTGTAACTAACCTCCCCCCCCCACTTACGCTGCACACCTCTGGTTGCCTTACAGGTCCTAGGCTATGCAGATTATGTCTTCACTAGTATGTTTACATTTGAGATCGTGTTGAAGGTAACCCCTCTAATGACAACGCCAGCCTTGCTGCATTCTCTCCCTGTGTGTCACCTGCCGCTCAGATCAACCTGGCTTGTTTGTTTACGTTTACTTGACTTTTATTTTCTTCTTCATGGCACCTCTTTTAAGAAAGAAAAAAGTGAAAAAAAGACATTTGAATGATCATGAGCAACATCCCACAAACTAACACCAACATTCACACTAAGAGTTGTTTAATTTACAAGTTTAGGAGATTATGAACAGGGAGATGGACACAAACAAAGATTTCTTTCACGTTCATGTTTGGGAAGGCAACATCGAGATTAAAGAGGTTTAGAATTTGAACAACACAACCTTGTGTCTACTACTAAAGCAAAATGATGCAACTCTTTTGGAATGTAACAGATATCAATGGGCTGAAAGAACATTTGGCTTTGACCGAAGTTGACCTGGGAAAAAGAGGGAAGTCATTTGGTGAAGGGTGCAGAGCACTTGTCTCAAAAGGCTGCTCCGGTCAAATCCAACCCCATTCCTCATTCTGACCAACTGACCGCTACTCAGTTAAGAAGCCATAAAAGAGGGGGCAAAACCACCCATGGTCACATCGAGCATGGGCCAGTCTGCTGTCCCCCTGAACCGAGTGCATGGAAATGTGGCCGTCCCGTCAGACACTCCCACCAGGACGCTCCTCAGATCTGGAGTTTGGGTCTTGGGTCTTGGGTTCGAGGGCTGTGGGTTAACAGCACTGTCTCTCTGTCTGGAGCTGCCGTCCTGACGGGGCCCTGCATCTCCATGCACTCGGAAGACCAATCCTTTACCTATATGATTTGGAACAAGACGTCTGTGTGGCTGGTTTGTGCTCTGCCTGCTGAGAGTTTAATGAGAGTTTTCTCTGAAGTCGGGAGCTGCACCCCTCCCCCCCCCAATCCCCCTCCCCTTTCATTCTAGAACTGTTAAAGAACATAACGGAATGTGCTTTAAGAGAACGGGCCCCACATGAATGTGAGAGTAAGGGCGTTCTGCTTTCCAATGGCTCTAAACAGCGCCCCCCTCAGGTAATGACGATATCGCCCCCCCTTCTCCTCTGCGGCGCCGCAACAAACTGCATGTTTTCTTGCGGCCGACCGCCTCGTAGCCCATTGTGAAAGGAATGGCTTGCTGCTCCATTCATGTGTCCGGGTGCCCTGGGGTGGTGGAAGCCTGGGCTAGCCGTCTGTTTTACTGCTCTCAGCTCGCCACCCTGAAACCGAGTGATGAAGTGTGTGTGAGGTGTGTGTGTGTGTGAGATGAAGTTAGGGGAGTATTTCCATCTGAATATTTCAACGACTTTACTGTAGATCTTTGTGTGTTTGTGCCCGTGTTTGAAGTTGACGTGAACATTTGCAAGTATTTAGTGTGTTTGTGTCGTCGTGTGTGTGTGTGTCTGAAATCTGTGTGTATGTGTGTGTGTCTGTGTATGTGTGTGTCTGTATGTGTGTGTCTGTGTATGTGTGTGTCTGTATGTGTGTGTGTGTGTGTGTCAGTGTATGTGTGTGTGTGTGTGTGTGTCAGTGTATGTGTGTGTGTGTGTGTCAGTGTATGTGTGTGTGTGTGTCAGTGTATGCCCGTGGCCTGATTCTCCCTCTCTAACATGCTCTGTGCTTCCCTCAGATGACTACGTACGGAGCCTTCCTCCATAAAGGAGCCTTCTGCAGGAACTACTTCAACCTGCTGGATCTGCTGGTGGTGGGGGTCTCCCTGGTGTCCTTCGGGATCCAGTAAGCAGGCAGCTCCAGTCATTCACATCCACATTCTTTTATTCTCCTCTCATCTGTTTCTCTCCCCTCTCTCTTCATAACTAAGTTGTGGTGTTGTCCCCCAGGTCCTCTGCCATCTCGGTGGTGAAGATCCTGAGGGTGTTGCGTGTGCTCCGTCCCCTGAGGGCCATCAACAGAGCCAAGGGGCTCAAGGTACCTCACTCCCTCACCTAGGCAACACTCCCTCACCTAGGCAAACACTCCCTCGCCTAGGCAACACTCCCTCGCCTAGGCAACACTCCCTCACCTAGGCAACACTCCCTCACCTAGGCAACACTCCCTCGCCTAAGCAACACTCCCTCACCTAGGCAACACTCCCTCACCTAGGCAACACTCCCTCACCTAGGCAACACTCCCTCACCTAGGCAACACTCCCTCCCCTAGGCAACACTCCCTCACCTAGGCAACACTACCTCCCCTAGGCAACACTACCTCACCTAGGCAACACTACCTCCCCTAGGCAACACTACCTCCCCTAGGCAACACTCCCTCACCTAGGCAACACTCCCTCACCTAGGCAACACTCCCTCGCCTAGGCAACACTCCCTCGCCTAGGCAACACTCCCTCACCTAGGCAACACTCCCTCCCCTAGGCAACACTCCCTCACCTAGGCAACACTCCCTCACCTAGGCAACACTACCTCCCCTAGGCAACACTACCTCCCCTAGGCAACACTACCTCACCTAGGCAACACTACCTCCCCTAGGCAACACTACCTCCCCTAGGCAACACTACCTCCCCTAGGCAACACTCCCTCACCTAGGCAACACTACCTCACCTAGGCAAACACTACCTCCCCTAGGCAACACTACCTCCCCTAGGCAACACTCCCTCACCTAGGCAACACTACTCACCTAGGCAACACTGTCATCCTGCTAGAACCTCCTAACTCACCATCCCTTTGCAATTTAAGCTCCCACTCTCCAACAGTGTTCTCTCTCTCTAACCTAACCTCTGCTTACATTTGACCACCTTACCAACAGTCTGACCTTTCACCCCCTGCAGCACGTGGTCCAGTGTGTGTTTGTGGCCATCAGGACCATCGGCAACATCATGATCGTCACCACGCTGCTGCAGTTCATGTTCGCCTGCATCGGAGTGCAGCTGTTCAAGGTCAGCAGCTCCCAGCATGCATCAGGCCCCGGGCTGCACTCGCTGCCCGCTCCACCACCTCCAGCCCTCTCATTCAAATATGGTTGTTTCTCCCCACAGGGGAAGTTCTATCGCTGCACAGACGAAGCCAAGTCTAGCCCGGAAGAGTGCAAGTCAGTCTTCTTTCTTCATGTAATCGATATAGGACATTCTGCCGTGTGTAGTGTGGTGTGCAGGAGTGTTCAGAATGCTTTACTTTCGCCTGCAGCGGTGATTTGAGGGTTTGGTTTGGTTTAGGTGCAGTTCTATGAGCGTATGTGAAGCCCTCTGTGACATTGCTTGTAAAAAGATCTGTACAAATAATATTAGATTAGATTGGGTTTGCATTGACTACAAGTTGTGATGTGACCTCTAACCCTGCAGGGGCACCTACATCCTGTATAAGGAAGGGGATGTGAACCAGCCGGCCCTCCACAGGAGACTGTGGCACAACAGCGAGTTCAACTTTGACAATGTCCTCATGGCCATGATGGCTCTGTTCACCGTGTCCACCTTCGAGGGCTGGCCTTCGTAAGACACACACACACACACACAGCTCTGGTCCCCACAAGGAGAGTTAAACCAGACCACACACACACACACACATCTGTGTCACCTGTAGCCTTTTTTAAACTCCCTCCTCTCTCTCTCCCCCTCTCTTTCTCTCTCCTCTCTCTCTTCTCCCTCTCTCCTCTCCCCCTCTCTCTCTCTCTCTCTCTCTTCTCTCTCTCTATCTCTCCTTCTCCTCTTCTCCCCTCTCCTCTCTCTCTCTCTCTCTCTCTCTCCTCTCTCCTCTCTCTCTCTCTCTCTCTCTCTCTCTCTCTCTCTCTCTCTCTCTCTCTCTCTCTCCCTCCCTCTCCCCCTCTCTCTCTGTGTTGCAGGCTGCTGTACAAGGCCATCGACTCCAACAGGGAGAACCTGGGTCCCATCTACAACTACCGGGTGGAGATCTCCATCTTCTTCATCATCTACATCATCATCATCGCCTTCTTCATGATGAACATCTTCGTGGGCTTCGTGATCGTCACCTTCCAGGAGCAGGGAGAGAAGGAGTACAAGAACTGTGAGCTGGACAAGAACCAGGTCAGCACTTCTGTCCGTACAGTACGGGAGTGTGTGTGTGTGTTGGACAGTGTGCCGGTGTGTGTTGCCCGGTGTGTGTGTGTGACGGTGTGTGTCCTGTCCCCCCCACAGCGTCAGTGTGTGGAGTACGCCCTGAAGGCCCGCCCTCTCAGAAGGTACATCCCTAAGAACCCGTACCAGTACAAGTTCTGGTACGTGGTGAACTCCACAGGCTTCGAGTACATCATGTTCGTCCTCATCATGCTCAACACCCTCTGCCTGGCCGTGCAGGTAGGAACCCCTCTCTGGAACTCCTACAGGAAGTCAGGGAGTCAGGTGGCTGAGCGGTGAGGGAGTCGGGCTAGTAATCTGAAGTACCGTGTTTCTAGTGTAAACCCCTTTTTACCTACCCTACCTTTACATTAACCCCTCTCTGTAACACAGGAAGTAATGTTAGTCACCGTGTTTCGAGTGTAAAACCCTTATATATATGTATTTCTTTCTTTCCTCTGGTCTTGTCCTTGCTTTGTGCAGCACTACGGCCAGTCGGCTCTCTTCAACTACGTGATGGACATCCTCAACATGGTGTTCACCACCGTGTTCACCGTAGAGATGGTTCTCAAGCTCATCGCCTTCAAACCCCGGGTACACCACCTACACCTACACCACCTACACACTACACCACCTACACCACCATCATCACCACTTACACTGACTGTACATAGCGCCTTTCAAGAGATGCATCCCTAAGATGCATCAGAGACACACATGCACACACACACACACAACTGCACACACACACACACCTGCACACACACACACCTGCACACACACACACCTGCACACACACACGCAAACACACACTGTGTTAGATGTACAGCACTTGACATCCACTCACTAACCATTCCAAGAACCAATCACCTTGACTCAGACTGACTGTTTGACGTCTCTACAAAGTTCAGTGCTCATGTCTCCCCCCCCCCCCCCCCCCGCTCCCCCCCCCCCCGCCCCCCCGTACAGCTGTGTGTCCAGAAGAAGGACAGGATGCTTGTAAGAAACCGAGTGGTTTGCTGTGCGGTGCTCAGACCCCTGTGTGACTCTTACCTGTGCATGACCAGGAAAACGAATGAAACACATTCTGTTTTAACTTAATCACTAAACACCAAACACTAGTCTCTCCACCCAGCAACAAAGACTACAGCGAATGAAACACATCCTGTTTTAACTTAATCACTAAACACCAAACACTAGTCTCTCCACCCAGCAACAAAGACTACAGCGAATGAAACACATCCTGTTTTAACTTAATCACTAAACACCAAACACTAGTCTCTCCACCCAGCAACAAAGATTACAGTGCGCCCCCCCCGCGGCCATAAGCCTCCCAGGAAGGAATCTTATTATTATGTGTTACGTAATGCTATTTTTGGCTCGCCCCTTTGCTTTTATTGAGTGTAGTTGCATGACAAGGTAGCGTGTTTAAAGCGCTGTGGGCTGGGTGTCCTAACGTGATCCTCGTCCCGCCCACCTGGCCCTCTCAGGGGTACTTTGGGGACGCCTGGAATGTGTTCGATGCCATGGTTGTGATGGGCAGCATAGTAGACATTGTTCTCAGTGAGATTGATGTAAGTAAGCCGGCCAGTCACCCCCCACCTCCCTCCTCTCCAGACTTCTCTCTTCCCTGTCTCCAGACAATCACCCCACCCTTCCCAAACTGTGTTCTTTGGGCTGTTCGGAGTCACCTGACTAGTTTCCACTGCTGCAGGGTCCGCTTTAGGCTCCTCCTCCTCTGACCACAGAATGACTCTCTTAATCCTTCTGTTTTGATTACTCAGGTCTTAATCTCTACTTTTCTCTTTCTCTCTCTTCTCCTTCCCTGGCCGTCCCCGATCATCCTCCACACACTTCTCCCTTCTCCTGCACTGTCTCTCTCTCTCTCTCTCTCTCTCTCTCTCTCTCTCTCTCTCTCTCTCTCTTTGTCTTCTTCTGTGTTCCTGTCTCTTCTTCTTCTCTGTCTTTCTCATCCCCTCCTCCCTTCCTTCCGTGTGGTGACTTGCGTTAACAGCACTATTTCACTGACGCGTGGAACACTTTTGACGCCTTAATAGTTGTCGGTAGCGTGGTTGACATTGCTATCACTGAAGTGAACGTAAGTACCCCCTTCTCTCTCGTCTCCTGGGACTGAAGCCTTGCAACAAAGCACTAACCCTCCAGCCCTCTGTACCTCGGAGAACTCTCCCCGTCTGAGACCGGCCCGCTGGGTTTAACCTGGTTTAAGCACCATTTTTAGTGTCAGTTGTCACTTTAGAGCACTTCGGAAACAGTTACATCAGGATTAACCACCAGTACTTTTACAGTAAAACACCTCAAAATATATTTTACCTCGCAGACATAGATTCTAGGCTGTACTAAAATAGATATTTGACCTACTTTTCTCATCAAACATGTACTTATTGACGCTAAAGTAAAACTTCCCAAGTAGGTTGTGAAATGTTGTCCACGTATCTTATGTATACTCAGATTCAAACTAGGATTAAGTTTGAATTTTACAAAACAGCAAAGAACGCATACAAAATGCAAAACACAGAACACACACCCACAACACACACACACATCACAAACATTTAGTCATTTAGTCACAAACACAATAAGAGCTTAAAAATCAGTCATCAAAGTGCAGTTATAAATCCCTCCCCCTAGGGCCCAAGTTAATCTAGGAATTCATTAAAGAAACCACACGATGAAAGAGTCTCTTGTTACCTGGGGAACCCTGTAACTCCTACCAGAGGGGAACACATCAAACTAGACAGAGAGGGTGTGAGGCTTCCCCCACAATTGGTATATTGTGTTCGTAGATTCAAGGTCACCCCTCATATCAGCCTAATCACTGGTCATCGGTTTTGTTCTAAGGCTTCAGTCCAACTGTCAGTGTCAGTGTGCTGTCCTGTTGGTAAAGTGATCTGTTTGCTCTCTGAATTAACCAAACCCCCTTTTCTTCTACTGTACCATGGTCCTCCCAGCTCTAACCATTAACGATGTACAACAATAACCTGACACTTCCTGTCTGTGTACTGCCTACCAACTACACGCCCTCACTAGCGTTTTGTTACGTGTTACCATGGTAATCTATAGTCTGGGTGTTGAGTGCCATGAATCCGATTGGTTGTCTAACACTTTTAACTCTTGTTCATTCTGTTTCCATAGAAACTTGTCGAGGCAAGTATGGCAACAATCCAACTCTCTTGTTGCGTGTAAATCTGTTTGGTGACAACTTTATCTTTGGGAACCCCTTCTCAGTGCTAATGGATTAGGAACTCAATTAGTCATCTAATGTTTTATCGATATGGGCTATGAAAGAACGTTTGTTCCAAGAATATGTCTGATGTAAAGCAAACAGAAGTGTGTTAAAATCTCTGAACTTAACCTAGTTTAGATTTCTTTGATTTGGAAGCGTGTTTACATTTACATTTAGTCATTTAGCAGACGCTCTTATCCAGAGCGACTTACAGTAAGTACAGGGACATTCCCCCCGAGGCAAGTAGGGTGAAGTGCCTTGCCCAAGGACACAACGTCATTTGGAACGGCCGGGAATCGAACTGGCAACCTTCGGATTACTAGCCCGATTCCCTAACCGCTCAGCCACCTGACTCCCTGTTAGACGTCAGGATCATGGTAAAACAGTGGATGACTACTTCTTAAAGCGACCACAACTGTAGTTCTTTCTGCATTGCTGGTTGGGTACTGAGTTTACAAGCTATAACCATACACTAATCAAACTACTAATGTTTCGTACGCCACATAACGAACCATGCAGTTTGCATGCAAAACACAAACATAAAAAATTATGTTTTCGCAGTCATTTTAGTTAATTAAGTGTCATTTTCAGGTTGACATGAGATTATGTACAGTATACTGCACCAGGCGGAGCACAGACATACTAACCCAAACGAACAGAGCGTTTACTCCAGTGACTAGACGTGCTGCAGAAGGTGTTTATTGTAGATGCAGTGTGCTGTACCCTCTCTCTGCTGTGTCATCACAGCCCAGGCCTCCTGCCTGCCTGTGCTCTACTTCCTGATCTCCCTGCTGTGACATCACAGCCCAGGCCTCCTGCCTGCCTGTGCTCTACTTCCTGATCTGTCTGCTGTGACATCACAGCCCAGGCCTCCTGCCTGCCTGTGCTCTACTTCCTGAGCTGCAGTGCCGTTTCTCTGGAGCCTCCATGCCTCCTTGTCTCTCCACCGTGTTGCACTCAGTGTGGTCGTGCATGAGGGGCTCCTGAAGGCTGGCGTGGACGTTTCGTCGTGTGTTCAATGTTAAACAGTCGTTACGGATGCTAGATGTTCACGCATGCGTTTTCCAAGTCGTGTGTGTGTGTGTCTCGGTGTTTAGAGAGTGTGTGTGTGTGGCTGTTGATGTATACATTGTGTGTGTACGTCGTTTGATTTACCGTAATGTTTATCTGATCGGCCCGGTGTGCTGATCTTACCGGGGCGTTGTGTTTGTGTGTTGTGTGTGTTTGTGTGTGTTGTGTGTGTGTGTGTTTGTGGTGGTTTGATGTTGATTTGACAGGGCCTCTCACTGAGACGTCCTTGCAAAGCGCGGGTCGTCCTCGTTTCTTTAGTTCTCCTCTCGTCGCATGCTGCTGTCTCCCACCATCATGTATCTAGATCACCTAGATCAGACACACCAGCACTGAGCCCGTCAGCTGTTGTCGCCTGATCTAGTACAGTATCTCCACAGCACATTCTCGTTGATTGTGATCGTCAGAGCTTGTCAGAGCCCAGCGAGCTGTTGACCTCCCCAAATGCATGCTGGGAAAAGGTCAGGTGTCCTCCATCCCCCCCTAACATCGTTACCATGTGTGTCTGTCCCCCCCCCTCCCTCCATCCCCTCACAGATGGCGTATGGCCACGTCACCCCTCCGGTCAGTTCCGCCCAGGAAACCCTCCCTGTTGTGTGCAGTGTGACCCTCCTCTCTCGCCCTGCATCCTCCCCCACCCCTCCCTCCCTCTCTCTCTCCATCCACCTCCAGACAGAACGGCCCTGGAGCTCAGCTGCTGCACTGCCTGCTTACGCTGCACGCTGTCAGTCACAACAGGCTGGATAGATACTGGACAGTACAGTACTGGATAGATACTGGACACTACAGTACTGGATAGATACTGGACACTACAGTACTGGATAGATACTGGACACGACAGTACAGGATAGATACTGGACACGACAGTACAGGATAGATACTGGACACTACAGTACTGGATAGATACTGGACACTACAGTACTGGATAGATACTGGACACTACAGTACTGGATAGATACTGGACACGACAGTACAGGATAGATACTGGACACTACAGTACTGGATAGATACTGGACACTACAGTACTGGATAGATACTGGACACTACAGTACTGGATAGATACTGGACACGACAGTACAGGATAGATACTGGACACTACAGTACTGGATAGATACTGGACACTACAGTACTGGATAGATACTGTGGACACTACAGTACTGGATAGATACTGGACACTACAGTACTGGATAGATACTGGACACTACAGTACTGGATAGATACTGTGGACACTACAGTACTGGATAGATACTGGACACTACAGTACTGGATAGATACTGGACACTACAAAACAGGCTGGATAGATACTGGACACCAGCCAGAGGTCCTTAGGCCCTCGTGCCCTGCATGTTAGTTTCCCTGCTCCAACACACCTGAATTAAATGAAGGAGTCGTTATCAGGCTTCTACTGAGCTTGAGAATGACCCATTCATTTGAATCAGGTGTTGGAAGAGGGAAACGTCTAAAACATGCAGGGAAGAGGGTCCCGAGGACCAGGATTGGAGAAGGCATTACAAGCTTCACTTACTTGTACGATAGTTACCTGCCTTTTCACATAGTTAGATAGCTGAGGAAGACACATGTTAGAAGGACAAAAAGTGAAGCGTAAAGTATCGCTTCGAGACAGCGCCGCAGAAACGCAACACGCCCGAAATAAACGGGGTCACGAACAAGTGAAGCGCACAGGCAGTCTGGGTGGATGTGTAGCCTCTGTGCCCCCCAGCGCGTGCGGGGGGGGGGGGGGGGGGGGGAGGTTCCCTGCTCATGTGTGTGTCTCTGTTGAGTGACTGTCTCTGTGTTCTGCTCTGTGTCCCTGTAGTGAGCTCTTAAAGCTCACAGAGGAGCTCAGGTGTAGAGCAGGTGTGTAGGCCTCGCCAGACAGGTGCATGACCCACTGCTCTCTCCTCCTCCTCCTCCTCTTCTTCTCTCTTTTCTTCCTTCTCCTTGTTTTCTTCTCTTTTATTCATTCTGGATTTTGCTTTGGACTACCTCTGTCCCTTTCTACAGTTTTTTTTTTGGTATCTCGATTATTTTATTGTAGTTTATTGGAAGTTTTCGTTTTGTATTCCTCCTTTTTTTAGTTTCGCCTGTTCTCTTCTTCTGTCTCTCTTCTCCTTGCACTGGACTGTGAGAGCGCCCTCCAGTGGTGTCTCCTTCGCAGGGCACTAATAGCATGCATGGGATGCTGCGATGCTGAACAATTCACCAACGGCTCCTCCTCATGCAACTGTCTTGTTGCGCGCTGGCGTGTGTGTGTGTGTGTGTGCGCAGTGCTTGTCTGTGGCGATGCCAAGCGCATGCTCCATCAAACGCTGTGGCCAGGGATGTCAAAAGAAGCTTATTCTCCTACATATTTATGTTTTTCGATGCACTTTAATGTCGACTGGTGCGGACGCGTGCGCAGCAGGAGTTGAACGAAGCTGTGTCTGTCTGGAGTGTGCTGTGTTTCCTGCTCTTGGTCAGCGCCACGCGGAACCCAGGACGCTAACCCGCTCCGCTCAGCACTGGGGTGTATTCACACCTGGTGCTAACCCGCTCCGCTCAGCACTGGGGTGTATTCACACCTGGTGCTAACCCGCTCTGCTCAGCACTGGGGTTTATTCACACCTGGTGCTAACCCGCTCCGCTCAGCACTGGGGTTTATTCACACCTGGCGCTAACCCGCTCTGCTCAGCGCTGGGGTTTATTCACACCTGGTGCTAACCCGCTATGCTCAGCGCTGGGGTTTATTCACACCTGGGTGAAATAGAAGTGGAAAGAAACCATTTTGAATTTGCTGGAGCTCGATTTAAGCGCAGTCCAGAGGACCTAGATCCACTTCTAGCTGTAACTTCCAGCTCACATTCAAATTAACGGTCAGAATTTGGAGCGCTTCCAAACCCAGGTCTGAATCTTGTTCCCTGATGTTATAAATCATCCTCACAGTACAGGTCCCCACAACTGGACCATTACTCTTACCAGCTGGAACAAATGGTTTCTCTCCTGTTCTGCTACGTTCATATATTTCCCCCCCGTTCTGCAGTATTTTTATTTATTTTTCCTCGAAAAACAGTTTGTTCTGCTCGAGTGTGTTTGTGGTGGTGTTAGGGTTTGTCGGCAGTGGAGGCTGTGATAGAACCACAAATAATTCATGGGAAGTGCAGGAGTAGAAAATCAAGGACCAGAAGTGTTCACACAGATACGCTGTGTTTCGCTGAGGAAGCACAGCCCAGCTAGGTTCAACAGAGGAAGCACAGCCCAGCTAGGTGTTCAACAGAGGAAGCACAGCCGTGCTAGGTGTTTAACAGAGGAAGCACAGCCCAGCTAGGTGTTCAACAGAGGAAGCACAGCCCAGCTAGGTGTTCAACAGGGGAAGCACAGCCGTGCTAGGTGTTCAACAGAGGCTCTCTAGCACCATGTTTTTGTTTGTTGAGGTTTATCACAGCTTACATGCTGAAGTGTGTCATTCACTTCCTGAGGTTTTAAAGGTGATTTCAAAGGTTACCGAGGACGACAGAGAGTGGAGGTCATTCACGCATCGCTTAGCTCACGCGCTGACTACTAATACTGTAATAATACTTCAATAAAATCACAGATCCATTAGTTCACACTCTGCTTGCATCAGGCCTTAATTTGCCATATTCGTCGTAATTACATCATCCATATATTAGAATCCCAATCACTATCATACCGTTGAAACATGCCATTTAAACCGTTAAGACCATCAGACCATTACGCGCTAGTATCTCCATTACACAGGGGGAGTGATAAAGTTGTGTTGTTAGTCTGTAAATGTTCTTTAATCGTCTCAGTGATTCGTCTTCTGTTTGTCAAGTCGTAAACTGCAACGTAAGTCACACGTAGGAGTCTTGTTAAGCCTTAAGAACATGTGGAGAAGCGTTAAGATTCCATGTCTGTCTGCGACCGTCCTGTAGGTTGTGGTGACGGTGTACGTCGAGTCTGTTATGTCCCCGACACCGCCCTTTATTTTCACCCCCCTCCCGTCTCAGTCTTGAATAAGTTTCCTTTGAGGTGTTGCAGTCTGGGGAGTGTGAGTCTAGTGGGTGTGCAGTGCAGTGACGACGGCCTAGCCGCTCAGAGACATGTTGTGTGTTTGGTGTGATGGAAGGGAGACCTGCCGGTGGAGGTCACCTTCATAACGAGTCATTAACGCAGGTGTTTGATTTTAAAGCCCACGGAGGCTCCTCAGGTGGATGAGCAGGGGGTAAGATGATACGCCCCCCCCCTCTCTATCAGTCTCTCTCTCTCTCTCCCCTCCCTCCCCTGCCCCCCTCTCTCTCTCTCCCCCTCCCCTGCCCCCCTCTCTCTCTCTCTCTCTCTCTCTCTCTCCTCCCTCCCCCGCCCCCCTCTCTCTCTCTATCCCCTCCCTCCCCCCTTCTCTATCTCTCTCCCCCCCTCTCTCTCTCCCCTCCCCCCCTCTCTCTCCCCCTTCTTTCTCTCTCTTTCTCTCCTCTCCCCTCCTCTCTCTCTCTCTCCCCCCCCTCCTTTCTCAGGGCCCCCCAGCCCCCCTCTCTCTCTCTCTCTCCCCTCCCCCCCCCTCTCGCTCCCCAGCCCTTGGTTTGGATTTGCATTTGTGTTTTGTTTTTCTATCTTTTAGTCCACGACACCTCCTGTCGTCAAAGACATGCCTCTTCTGTAGCATTGTCTCTCAATCTTGTTTTTGACGTTTTCCATTTTCAGAATTTGTACTTGTTTGTGTTTTTTGCTTTCTTTCGTTTTTTCCTTGCATTTTTGTTGAGATGGGTTTGTTTGGGTTCGTTTCTCTCTCTCTCTCTGTTTGTTTGCTTATCCTCGTCAAGATTTCGCTCTTCATCTTAACTCTTTGAGGTTATTTTGAAGGTGAGGTGTGTACCTCAAACGTGGCTGTGTGTGTGTGTGTGCGTGTGTCAGGCGGGAGCGCTTGATTCGCTCCTCACGTTTGTAGAGTCCACACGACCGCATGGTCTCTTATCGTCCCCCCCCTCCCTCACGACAGGTGTGTGGGTCAGTGACCCATGAGATGACCCCCCCCTAGGGTCGGGGTGGGGTCACTCCGCTGTGACCTTTGACCCACCGGCCGACCCCCTGAGGGTTGGTCCCACTGTGACTCCGCATGCAGTGACTCTGGACTGAGGGTGCCATGCTTGTTCAGATGATGTCCCTGTCAAGTATGGCCAGGTTTACCTCAGCATGTTCCCTCTCCTCCCTCTCCTCCCTCTCCTCCCTCTCCTCCCTCCCTCCCTCCAGCCTCCCCCCCTCCCTCCCCCCTAGTCCCATAGGTCAGAACGGTCAGGAACACTTGGCTGCTGCTTTGGAGTCCGTCCTCACAGATACATTTCAGCTTCACAGCATGGGGGGGGGGGTCACTTATTGCCCCCCCCCTCCCTCCCCCCCACTTCAACGTCACCACAAACTCGACTCATATTTTTGCTGGAACATTTTTCTGACTTCTGTCGGAGGTTCTGCCTTCTTTGTGAGTTTAAACATATTTCTAATCTGAAAACACCCAATCTGGCGATACGTCTTCTGTTACCGTGTCAACGGTCCAGCAAAGCGAGGTTTTAGGTGACGCCGGGATGCAGAAACTGAGGCGATATGTATCTTACAGTTGGTCTGTCTGCTTCAGACTAACCTGAGCCAGCCGAAAGCACAGCCAGGCGTCCTGTTAAACCGTCAGGACACACACTCTCACACACACACCCAGTCCCCTGACGCTGTCTCCTCCCCCACGACAGAACACAGAGGACAGCGCTCGCATCTCCATCACCTTCTTCCGTCTCTTCCGAGTCATGCGATTGGTCAAGCTGCTGAGCAGAGGGGAGGGCATCCGCACCCTCCTTGTGGACCTTCATCAAGTCCTTCCAGGTGAGCTCCGCCCCTCATTGGAGTCGCCTCTTCTCAGGACAAGTGCAGGATTCTTATTGGTCTTCGTACCTGTCTGTCTCTCTCTCTCTCTCCTCACCCAGGCTCTGCCATACGTAGCCTTGTTAATAGCCATGCTGTTCTTCATCTACGCTGTGATCGGCATGCAGGTGAGTCTGCCCAACGACAGGAAGTGATGTATCACCAGCAACACCACAGTTACAAATCATCACCACTTCTGGTTTAATCAAACATCTACGTATCCGTCTCAATACTTGTTGATCATGTATCGGCAAAACACGTGATTCAGTTTTGAGTCGTTTCTTGTTTCCTGTTTCAGGTGTTTGGGAAGGTGGCCATGGTGGACGGCAGCCAGATCAACAGGAACAACAACTTCCAGACCTTCCCTCAGGCTGTGCTGCTGCTGTTCAGGTGGGTGGAGGGTGATGGGTGGAGGGTGATGATGGGTGGAGGGTGATGGGTGGAGGGGGGAGGGTGATGGGTGGAGGGTGATGGGTGGAGGGGGGAGGGTGATGGGTGGAGGGTGATGATGGGTGGAGGGTGATGGGTGGAGGGTGATGATGGGTGGAGGGTGATGATGGGTGGAGGGTGATGGGTGGAGGGTGATGATGGGTGGATGGTGATGGGTGGAGGGTGATGATGGGTGGAGGGTGATGATGGGTGGAGGGTGATGGGTGGAGGGTGATGGGTGGAGGGTGATGATGGGTGGAGGGTGATGGGTGGAGGGTGAAAACAAAACAAAAAACTGTTCCACCCTCATTTGACAACCGCCCTACCTGGTTGGCTGGTAACACGGGCGGCGGGCTGCGTTGCGTGTCTCCGTGGTGACAGGTGTGCGACGGGCGAGGCGTGGCAGGACATCATGCTGGCGTGCGTGGGGGGGAAGCTGTGCGACCCCGAGTCAGACTACCACCCAGGAGAGGAGATGACCTGCGGAAGCGGCTTCGCCATCATCTACTTCATCAGCTTCTACATGCTCTGCGCCTTCCTGGTACCCACACACACACACGCACACATACACACGCACACACACACACGCACACATACACACACACACGTGCTGTCTCTAAAGCTTTTGTTGTTTTGCCACTTGTAGATTATCAACTTGTTTGTGGCTGTCATCATGGACAACTTTGACTATCTGACTCGTGATTGGTCCATCCTGGGCCCACATCATTGGATGAGTTTAAGAGGATCTGGTCAGAGTATGACCCGGAGGCTAAGTAAGTGTGGCTGTCTGAAGAGCTGGGGATCAGCCAACACAACCCAGTGTGTCAGTCTCTGTGTTTGTCTCCATGTCAGTCCTGTGTGAGGCGAGACTCTCCTCCTGTTAGCAAGTGTTTGTTGATTAAACTAAAGCTCTCCCTGTGGCCCTGCTGGCTACCCCTCTCTCTCTCTCTCTCTCTCTCTACCCACCCCTCCCTCCCCCTGACTACCCCCCTCTCACCCCCCCCCCCTCCCTCCCTCTCTCCCTCCCTCTCTCCCTCTCCCCCTCTCCCTCTCGTCCTCCCTCCCTCCTTCCTTCCCTCCCTCCTTCCTTCCCTCCCCCCCTCCCTCCCTCCCTCCCTCCCTCTCTCCCTCCCTCACAGGGGCAGGATTAAACATCTGGATGTTGTCACTCTGCTCCGTCGTATTCAGCCTCCTCTGGGATTTGGCAAACTGTGTCCTCATAGAGTGGCCTGCAAGGTAGTATCTTTAGCCCTATATATCTCTCTCTCCCTGTCTCTCTCTCTCTTTGGCTCTCTCTCTCTCTAAACATATATATCGGTTTTTTCTTCTTTCTTTTCTCTCCCTCCCTCCCTCCCTCCCTCCCTCCCTCCCTCCCTCCCTGTGTTACAGAGGCTGGTGGCCATGAACATGCCCCTGAACAGTGACGGCACCGTCATGTTTAATGCCACCCTGTTTGCCCTGGTGCGCACGGCTCTGAAGATCAAAACTGATGGTATGGGACATACACACACACACACAAAACCACACACACATCTACCTCTCCCCCCTTTCCTGTCTCTCTCATACTATTACATTTCATTAACAAAGCAGACACATGTATATAAATATATTTAAAAAAACAGACGGAAGTGGTAGGTATGACGTGTGTGTGTGTGTATGTGTGTGCTGCAGGGAACCTGGAGCAGGCTAATGAGGAGCTGAGAGCCGTCATCAAGAAGATCTGGAAGCGAACGAGCATGAAGCTGCTGGATCAAGTGGTGCCCCTGCTGGTGGTCAGTGGAACTGCATCTGCTGCTGTCATTCACACACATCCCTCTCTCTGCCTCCATGCTCTCTCACTCCCTGAGGCTTTCCTTAGCGACGTGCTGTGTGTGTACGTGTGTGTGCGCTGCGTGTGTGTGTGTGTGTGTGTGAGGCTTGGGGTGTGTAAGTGCTGACCTGACTGTGTGTTAGGCTTGCATGGCCTCGTAGACCACTGTGCCATAGCATGCTACTGTATGTCTCTCTTACTAAATGATCTCTCTCTTCCTCCTATCTATCTCTATCTCGCCCTCCCTCACCCTCTCGCTCTGTTTCTCTCTCTTCCTCTCTCTCTCTCCTCTCTCTCTCTCTCTCTCTTCCTCTCTCTCTCTCTCTTCCTCTCTCTCTCTCTCTCTCTCTCTCTCTCTCTCACACACTTTCTCCGCTTGAGCTTTTCCACAGCTTCTGTTCCTATTAATGTATATCTGTGTTAATCAACAACAACAAAATATTCTCAAGTACTTCAGAATATTCTGAAGCAGTTCTGTTTTAGGCTGGTGGCATGGAACTAGTGTTGCCTCTTCTCTCCGATCTCTGTCCCCGTTGAGCTTGTTTAAAGTGAACCAGACCCCTGCTTCAGAATCATTCTCACACGCGCACACACTCTGACACACACACACACCCTCTGACACACACACACACATGCACACTCTGACACACACACACTGACACGCACACTCTGACACACACACTCTGACATGCACACACACACACTCTGACACACACACTCTGACATGCACACTCTGACATGGACACTCACTCACACACACACACACACACACACACTCGCTTACTCACACATCATCAGCTCACACATATTTCCTCCTCCCTCTAAAAGGGATGACTCTGCACTCTCTAACACACTCACCCCCCCCCCCCCCCCCTCCAAGCAGCCAGAAGCAACGCCAACACTAATGTACCCACCTGTATGCAAACTGGAGTTCTGCTTGCTTGCATGTGCTGACTAGTCCAAACTAAACCTGAAAGTTCCTCGGTTGTTCTCGAGGCCTAACCAATCGATCACCGCCTCTGGTGTTCATCACATCAGCATGAAAGGAGACGTTCTGCCGACAACCTGGCGACGGTCCTAACAAATCACCTTAGCAACAGCTTAGACTTTAGAAACAGCAGTTCCTACATTCGTAATATAATTGCAGTTCCATATATGCGGTAAAATAGTGTGAGTCAGATTATCCGACATCCAACCTTTCCACTATATCCAGGAAGCAGACCTTGTGGTCTCCTTCAGCTGTGCTGGTCTGCTCTCTCTCTCTCTCTCTCTCTCTCTCTCTCTCTCTCTCTCTCTCTCACTCTCTGTCTCTCTCTTTCTCTCTCTCTCTCTCTCTCTCTCAGTTTATCTCTCTCCCTTTCTTTCTTTCTTTCTCTCTCTCTCTCTGTAATGGATGTTGGATTATTTTAGGGACAGCTCAGAGGACAAGGTTGTCAAGGCTACTGAGTATCTGACCTTCAGCAGAGGTCAGGTGTAGACCTTTCTGTCTGAGGCGTGTCATTCAGAGGCACTGGTAGATAGATCTACCTCCCTAGAATGTTCTGGAATATCAGCTCTCTCAGAG
Organism: Thaleichthys pacificus; assembly: GCA_023658055.1. Classification (NCBI taxonomy): domain Eukaryota; kingdom Metazoa; phylum Chordata; class Actinopteri; order Osmeriformes; family Osmeridae; genus Thaleichthys; species Thaleichthys pacificus. The sequence continues at coordinate 3,235,978 of CM042868.1, read as the reverse complement.
CCACAGACATGTCGTGTGACGTGTGAGGATTGAGGTACAGTATATACACCATCAAGATGGATGTATATTCTAACTATTCCGCTTTTTTCAAATAATGCTTAACCGTTGGCCTGACTGTTACTGTAGTAGTAGCGTTGGTCCAGAATAACCGTGTTATTGTGAAAACTGTAATTAGGTTGAAGTTTTGAGTATTTCAGTAAAACCTCATCAGTACTTCAGTAATACTCAAGTAGTGTTTTTGTAGCGTTTAATTAATCCTAGTTGTATTTTCAAAATATTCCAATTTAATTTCAATATTACATCTTGGAGCAGGTAATTATCAGTAGTAATACAGTACTAATTATTTAGTATTTCAGTAACAACCCAGTATTATTTCAGTAGTGTTCTGGCAGTATTTGAGGGAGTAGAACTCGGGAAGACTCTATTTCCCAGGGTGCTGTGCGGTGGCGTGCTGACACAGGAAGCGTTTGTGTGGTCTGTTCACTCAGATGATGAGGTAACCGTGGGGAAGTTCTATGCCACCTTCCTGATACAGGACTACTTTAGGAAATTCAAGAAACGTAAAGAGGAGGGGCTGGTGGGCGTGCACGCCTCGGAGAACAACACGGCCATCGCCCTGCAGGTGAGTGTACCTGTGTGTGTACCTGTGTGTGTGTGTGTGTGTGTACCTGTGTGAGAGTAGCTGTGTGTGTGTACCTGTGTGTGTGTGTGTGTGTGTGTGTGTGTGTACCTGGGTGTGCGTGTTAGAGAAAAAGTGTGGATAAAATGGGGGTCTGAAATATCTTAAATAATTATAGTCAATATAATTCATTTCTGTCATGTGTCTTCGTGTGGAGATACCACTACCTGTGCTAATGTTGTGGTTTATGATTCAGCAGGTCAGTTCATGATCAAACCCCCCCAGACAGGACTCAGTTGTAATAGTGGTGTACAGTATGCTGTTGTTTGGGAACCCTGTACATCCAGATGTTATTCCTATATCTAGAGGGTCTATGTAATATATCTAGTGCATGTGGAACTTGTGTAGTGTGTGTGCGCGTGCCTCACTGTGTGTCTACAGTAATTATGTAGAGGGTCTGTTTCTATCTCTCCACCCACCACTGTCATTAGGTGTCCCCATGTTCCACCCATCCCTCCATCGATCAGGTCAAACAGCTTGTTTCTGTTACCATGTGTGAGCTTGAAGGTGCTGCCTGTGACATTTGTGAATCCAAAATGACATTTAAAAAAAAATATATTATTCGTTTTTTTTTTGGAGTTCACGTTGAAATCGTGACTCTCATTTGGTGCTTCACAAAGTTCTAGGTTATTGATTGTAGCACCAGATTTTTTTAAATATATTAGTAAAACCTTTTTTTTGATTGGTACATTCTATTTAGCCGTAAGCTAACATTGATTTTATTGGCAGCCCACAATGTTACACTCTGCACCTTTAAACTGTTCTTGTTGACAGTGATAGTTCTCTATCTGTCTGAACCCTTTTGCCATTTGGACACGCGCTCATAGTGTGTGGACTATGAGCGTAATCTAACCATTCAGTACGCATAGACAAGGGTTTCTTTTAAACGGTTTTCTAAAGCAGATCTAAAGATGCCACACACAGATAACACCAATTGAAAAGGGCACATTTGTCTGTCTCTTATGAATGTTCTCATTTCTCATAGTCTGTCTAGTATTGTTAACGTCAGGCTTTTACTTCAAACAGCAGAGGATGTGTGCTCGGATTGTGTGTGTGTGTGTACGTGTGTTTATCTGCTTGTGTGTGTGTGTGTGAATGTGTGTTTATCTACTTGTGTGTGTGTGTGTGTGTATCTGTGTATGTGTGTTAATCTGCTTGTGTGTGTGTGTGTGTGTGTGTGTATGAAGACAGGTGTGTGATTGCGAGAGACTTCTTGACTTGAAGGAGACTCTCCCACCAGCCCTTAGCCTTTCTATTGTCATGGTTACAGGCTGGCCTTCGCACACTTCATGATATTGGGCCGGAAATTCGCCGAGCGATATCATGTGACCTGCAAGATGACGAGCTAGTTGACTTTATCCCAGTTGAAGACGAGGAAATTTATAGGGTAACTGATTCTATATTACATGTCTGAGAGGGTTAATCTCCTGTGTTATCCTTCACATGAATTAGTAATAATAATAATAACCACGGTTCATCACATATTATATAAAGAGTAATCGCTAATGGCAACAAACACATACTGCAGGTAAACAGGGAACTGCTCTTCACTATACAGTAAATCCCATATGTTCAAAATTGTATTGTGGTAACTTTTGTGGAAACTGATTACATCAAACTATTTAAGTAATCGATGCTATTTCTTTTATGAAATAGTAATTTATACTATCTATTAATTGATTCAATTTATTGTTTTTTTTTCTTCATTATTTATTTTTAACAGAATAATTAGCTTTATGTAATCAGTTTCCATAAATGTTTATTTTTGTAAACCTAATATCAGGGTTTACAGTGGAGAGTGGATGTACTCAGCCTTGTAATAATAGGCAGTTAAACAATCTTTCATTTGCAGTTTTAATTTTTACCCCACATTTCAGTTGAGACCTACGAGCTAGAGTTAGTGCTGCCATTTCACTCACATGACATCACAAGCCATGAACCAGCTTGTCAAATTATTTTCCCGCCCATACGATTTCTGAAAAGAGAGAAATACAGCAGCGAATACTCACACCACCCCCTGAGCATGTCAGCTGACCAGCCCTCATCTCACGTCAGCCAATCACAGCTCTCCGATTCGAAACCCCGTGAACTTTTGACCCCGAACGTTCCCTCCCCGCAGCGTAACGGCGGCCTGTTCGGTAACCACGTCAACCACATGAACGGAGACCACCGGCGCTCGTCGCACCAGACCAACGCCACCCAGCGCCCCCTCCAGGTCCAGCCCCCGCCCCACTACGCCCACATGGAGCAGCCCGTGGGGCGGCTGTGCCGGGCCAGTACCATGTCCCAGCCTAACCACCACCACCACCACCACCATCACCACAACTCCTCCTCCTACGGCAAGTCTCCCAAGTCCACCAACATCAACCTCAACAACGCCAACAAGTCCAGCCTGCCCAACGGCGGGCACCGTCGCTACTACGAGCACGCGCCGCCCGCCAACGGTTACCCGGGACACCGCGGCGGTTACTACGACTACGACAAGCCGCCCCGGACGCCGCAGGGACAAAGGTGACCTCACGCTGACCCTCAGCCATCTCTTGGTCGCTTTCGTGGAAATGGGTGAAGTGTCATGTGTGTGATGGGTGGTAGGAGGCAGGGGTGTTTGTCTGTGTGTGTGTGTCTGTGTGTCTGTGTGTCTGTGTGTTGTGTGTGTGTGTGTGTGTGTGTGTGCGTGTGCTGCTGTGCGTGCGTGCGTGTGTGTTGCGTGTGTGTGCTGTGTGTGTGTGTGCGTGCAGGGGGGAGGGTTGTGGGGTGTGTTTTGAAGCTTAAAGCTTCGCATGATAACAAATGTGTCAAAATGAAACTCCTCCGTCCCCCCCTGTCTGTCCTCCCAGGGGACCCTCGTCCAAGTCCCCGTCCCCCCATACAGTGTTCTCCTGTCCTGTATGGTGCCACCACATTAGGCTTCGACACATTAGAACGCCTGGTCCTCTTTAGCATGCCTCGCTACCATGTTACGGCACCATAAACGCCATAGCAGCCATTGTGTGTTCCATGATAGATATCCCACCTCAAACACAGGAATCAGCTTCCCTCTTCAAACCTCCCTCGTCCCTGGCTCATAGCTCCTGTGCCTTCAACTGACCAATCACAAGCTCCATTTTTTACAACCGACCAATCACAAGGTCCATTCTTACACCTGACCGAAAGCGCTCTTTCTTTATTTTAACCACCAACAGTTCGTTCTCATATCTGACTGTCTTTGGACTTCATTTCACAAGTGGTCAAATGCCTTAATTTGATGTGATGGATTCATCCATTATTTTGATGTACTGTAGTTTTGGGGTTGACTGCTTTTTCGTTTTCTGTCCAATCAGGAAAGACTTTACATTATGTAGATGTAAGATTGACATTTTATATACATTGAGTTGTTTTTATGTACAGTGTATTTGATCTAATCTGAGATCTTATGTAAGTATGTTTCAAACTGCATTTGAACTGCAATCGCCCCACAGCTATAATACACACATCCTACCAGCTTTATCCTCTTTCTTCAGCGATACATATATAACAATACTGTATATCCTTCATATACTGTATGAGGTGTGTATATATATATATGTCACCCTCCTCCTCCCTCCCCACTCTCTCTCTGTTCCTCCTCCCTTTCTCCTACCTAACCAAAATGCTTTCTCTCAACCCATCCCCTCTGCTCTCTCGGACAGAAGGCGCTACTATGAAACCTATGTTAGGTACGTCCCACCTCCCCAGGGTACAGCTGCGCCCGTGTGTGTCCCCCCCGTCGTGGAACACACGTGTGTCCCCGTCGTGGGTGGGAACACAGCTCTGTTGGCTTGTTCTTTTGACCTTTGTCTTGACCTCGTCTGAAGCTGCATCCCTGCTGTGCTGTTGGTCCGTGTCAGAGCTGGCTACTCACCCCCCCCCCCCCCCCATCCCTCCCCCTCTCGCAGCCCGCTCTCTCCCACAACCTGGACGGTTGGAAAGGAACTGAGAGAGAGTGGGAGAGAGAGGGAGGGAGGGTGAGAGAGAGAAACTGAGAGAGGGCGAGAGATGGAGAGAGAGGGAGGGAGGGGAGAGAGAGAAAGAGGGAAGGAGGGAGAGAGATGGAGAGAGGGGGAGGGAGAGAGAAATAGTTGGAGATGGAAATAAAGAGAGGGAGGGAGGGAGGGAGGGAGGGGAAGGAGGGAGGGAGGGAGGCCTGACTGACCAGACTCCCAGACCAGTCTTTCTATGTGCATGTGTCAGCTTGTAAGCTAGAGCAGCAATGACTCTGAGAGCTGATGCCCTTGCCTTGCCTTGAGGGACTCTTTAATCCTTGGAAATGTCTTGGGACGTTACCCATCACTCCTATCTACCCCTGTCTACCCCTATCTACCCTGACCAGTAATCCATAAAAGCAGTTTGGTCACCCTCTGCTATGTTGATAAAAAGGGTGTCTATCTGATATGAGACTGAATGACTGGCGCCTGTTATTGTGTCTTGAGAGCGTTTGTTGTGGAGTGAGGCTCTTTGTTATACCTGGCTGACTGCTTCCGTCCCACCTGTTGTCTTGAGAAGGCTGTGGTGGTATTCATGTATTTTTTAAACAGGCTTGTTTTTTTTATTTTCAATTTGAATCTTTATTTATCCAGGTAAAGTCTCACTGAGATTACAACATGTCTTCTCCAGAGAGACCTGGTAGACGGGGGCATTGTGTTGCAACGCTGCCCCCTGGAGGCTCGCATCTGCATGGCAGTGCATGGCCTTATCCCCCAGCCCTCCACCCCCTCAACCAGTACTGCCTCCCCGCAGTGTTCCGACCTTCCCCCTCTAACCTCTGACCCCTGACCCCTCCCAGGGGCACGGGGGGGACGGACACCACCCCACCATCCGGCTGCGAGGAGGAGTTTGACGAGGACCGCTGCTCTGGCGAGTACTACAGCGGGGAGGAGCTCTACGAGGACGACAGCATGCTGTCAGGAGACAGGTACCTCCCTCTAGACCAGGCCCCTGGCTTCTCTTTAAACACGCTAGACGTGTTTGTGAGGTTGATCCCACACCGTGATGCAGTAGTGTGTAGTATGGTAGAATGTCATGTGTAATGTGTTAGCATGTAGGATTGTTGTATGTATAATGTGTGATGGTAGGGTAGTATGTTAGTATGTATTATGGCAGCTTGTAGTGTGTAATATGTAGTGTGTAGTATGGAGTAGGGTAGTGTAGCCAGTGGATTGGCTAAGCTCACTCCTCGGTTTAAGTACAGACCACCTGTGCCAATGAGCAGCTAGCTTTTCGTTGGCGTAGCTAGTAGCGGTCGCTCTTGCGCAGTCGGTGGTGACGACGACGTAGCTCACGTCTCCGTGACGACGACGTAGCTCACGTCTCCGTGACGACGACGTAGCTCGCGTCTCCGTGACGACGACGTAGCTCACGCCTCCGTGACGACGACGTAGCTCACGCCTCCGTGACGACGACGTAGCTCACGTCTCCGTGACGACGACGTAGCTTGCATTTCCGTGACAACAGCATGTCACCCTGTGTCCAGGAGGTCCTACAAGGAATGTCTCGACAGGTACCAGACCAGCGACACAGAGTACGAGACGCCCCGGGGATACCACCACCCCGACAGTTACTACGACGACGACGAGCAGCCCCTTCTACCACGACCCCCGGAGGTCGCCCAAGAGGAAGACGACTGCCTGCCACTCCTCAAGGTGAACTCCATCTCCCAGCATGCACCTCTGGGGCTGGGGGGTACAGCGGACCAAGGAGGTCGACTGTAGTCCTGGAGATTGAAGTCACCCCAGTCATGGTCCTAAGTGATCTGGACACACTTTCGAGGCAGCTCATTCCTCAAACAGTATCTGAGACGCGTGTGTTTGCTCCCTCTAGTGGGAAGACTGTTCGGTGTTTTCCTGCATGGATAGTCACACTCACTGCTGTCCCCCATCCTCCTACACCCCCCCCCCCCCCTCCCCTCCCCCCTCAGATCACAGGAGGCCCTCCTTCAAACTTTGAGTGTCTGCGCAGACAGGGCAGCCAGGATGAGCTGCCTCACCAACGCACTGCTCTCCCCCTGCACCTCATGCAGCACCAGGTAACACACACTTCATGCAGCACCAGGTAACACACACACACAACCTACCTGCAGCACCAGGTAACACACACTTCATACAGCACCAGGTAACACACACCTCATGCAGCACCAGGTAACACACACTTCATACAGCACCAGGTAACACACACACACACACCTACTGCAGCACCAGGTAACACACACTTCATACAGCACCAGGTAACACACACTTCATACAGCACCAGGTAACACACACTTCATACAGCACCAGGTAACACACACCTCATACAGCACCAGGTAACACACACACCTCATGCAGCACCAGGTAACACACACACACACCTCATGCAGCACCAGGTAACACACACTTCATACAGCACCAGGTAACACACACTTCATACAGCACCAGGGTAACACACACTTCATACAGCACCAGGTAACACACACTTCATACAGCACCAGGTAACACACACACCTACTGCAGTACCAGGTCACACCAGTAGTCCCTGGAATATCCTTTCCCCAACTGCTCTAACCGCCTATCAGTATCAGTGAGATAAGCCTCCATACCGCACAAGCAGGACTGCAAACGTCTCCCCGTCTCCTAGGTGATGGCGGGTGGCGGGGTTGGACTCCAGCCGAGCCCAACCGCCTGTCCCCCACCCGCTCCACCCGCTCCTGGGCCACGCCCCCGGCCACGCCGGCCAGTAAGGAGCAGTCTCCCTTCTACACGCCGCTGATCCGCGTGGAGCGTTTTGCGGCGGGAGAGCGCGGGCAGCGGCCCGGTGGCGGTGAGGAAGAGCTCGTGGTAACACGGACGACCCGGACGCCCGCCGCCCGTACTCGCCCCTGCACCTGCAGGTGCCGCCAGAGTTCCGCAACCAGTACCTCCAGAAGAGAGGCAGCGCCACCAGCCTGGTGGAGGCGGTGAGTCAGGGGGGAGGGAGGGGGTTAGGAGGTTGAGGGGTGAGTCAGGGGGGAAGGGAGTGGGGGGGAGGGAGTAAGTCAGGGGGAAGGAGGGGGTTGGGGGGGAGAAGTTAAGTCAGGGGGAGGAATTGAGTCGGGGGAGGGAGGGGGGAATGTTGGTGAGAGTGGGGGGGAGGGAGAGGGGGTGGGAGATGTGAAGAGAGGGGGGAGAGAGCTAGTAACTATAACTGTGTTAATAACACCAGTCGTGGTCTGCACCGCCCCCCCCACCCTCTCGCCCCACCCCCCCCCAGGTGTTGATATCGGAGGGTCTCGGCCGATACGCCACGGACCCCAAGTTCGTAGCCGCCACCAAGCATGAGATCGCCGACGCCTGCGAGATGACCATCGACGAGATGGAGAGCGCCGCCAGCCACCTGCTCAACGGCGGCGTGGCCCCCGCCCTTAACGGCGTCACCGTGTTCCCCGTGCTGGCGACCGCCAGACTACGACGCCCAGGACCCCACGGCCAGCTACAGCGACGAGGAGCCGGAGGCGGAGCCTCGCGCCCCGTACGAGGAGGACCTGGCAGACGAGATGATCTGCATCACGACTTTATAGCATTAGCTGGCTTAACGGACGCTAGCTAACTGACTATGGTGCACGTCGCAGACCGCTGTTGTAGATGGATAGTACAGAGAAATGCATCTATTGGCTCACAAACCAAAAGAAGTGCCTTTTTTACCTGGGAGGAAATTTAAAAAAAAAGGCACCTAGCATAAGAGAGACGCATTGGCCCCGCCCACTCACGAATACACCAACTGCCAGGATGGAAAGTGATGTTTGTCAATCACGGAGCCAGGCACCGCTTTTGGTGCTGGGAAACCATGTCCCAACCCTCTCCCCCTCCCCCAGCCCTCACCTCCACAACCCCTCCCCCCCCCCCCCCCCCCCAGCCCCCCCCAGCCCCACCTCCACAACCCCTCTCCCCCCCCCCAGACCCACCTCCACAACCCTCTCCCCCCTCCCCCCAGCCCCACTTCCACAACCCTGGCTAGTCCGTTGATAACGTGTGTCGATGGTCACAGTGCGGAGATAGACACCAGCCAATGACAGATCAGAACAACAGCGTGTCATGGACCTATCGGCAGTTACGTGAGCTACTTGGGGGCGGGGTCTCTGAAGGGTGATGACAATCAGATGTACGATGTCATTACCATGGTCACTTTATTAAGGTTTTTTGGCATATCATGCAAGTTTTCAATGCAACCGTAGAGAGGCATGTCTCCCCACCCCCAAAGCCAGGAGAGCATTTAGCTTGACTCCTCCCTTCCAGTCTCAAGACCAGATCATGAAGTGTGGCTGTAGGCACGTCACAACAGGAAGAGCAACGATTGGCATGCACCCGTATATGCAGGAGATGTCACTCATAGTTATAGCATTATCAAAAGTGGAAGTTCTTCGAAAACGCTTGAAGATAGCTAACAGCATTTGTGATAAATGCACTAGCAGGCAGGTTATTTTTAATTTTAGAATAGCCTGGTTAATATTTCATAGTAGATACGCTGTACATGAATTGTATTATATAACAAAATGTATACAATTATACAAAAAAAAACTTTGTAAAGAGATGTTCTATATTTTGTAATTATGTACTATTTGAAAGAATATCAGCAATACAGACCCTAACGAATCCTATTATGTTACGAAAGTGGATTTGCGTTATTTTGTTATTAGGTACGATATACGATCATTTTTATTTGCCTTTTTCTCTTTCATTTCTTTCGCTCATATGCACCCTTGGTTAGTCTGTGAGGCGGTTTTTCGGTTGTGCAACACAACTGAACCAGATATGCAAAAGTATTTGTTATTGTTTAACGAGCATAGTGTCACACTAAGTTATATGAACACGTTATTTCACCAAAACTAATGCCAGTTCTGCAAGGTTCGACCCCTCTTCTAAAGACAGAGAAAAACTGGAAGGCAAGCTGAAAGCCCAAACTCTTCCGAGATGAGGTGCGTTTGTTTCGGAGCCCTGTGTCGTGCCGAGGAGGTGCACAAGAAGCAGTGAAAAGTGTGATGTGTTTTAAAAACGACGTGAAATTAGTTGATTTCCACGTGCAACTTGGGTTTAGTTGATCCCGACTCAAAATGCCTTTCTGCTGCTGACATTGGGGAAACGAAATATATGTTAAATGACAGAGAGGAACCGAGGCCTCCGGTTCTCCTGTAGAAGCCTGGGGGTTCTCTCACGCAGAACACACACCACCCTGGTGTGACTCCACCCACCCTCTGAACCGGATCTTCCGAATCACTCAGCCTTCATGTCGTCCTTGCGTGTGAGGGCTCCAGATCGGGCCCTCGAGGGGCCAGTGACACATCAGGGCTGTCCGCCCGCAGGTGAGACACCAACGCTGGCGCGGCGCGTTCCTGTGTCCCTGACACCCGACACGCCTGCAGGGTTCTGGTGTCGTAGCTGAGGAGAAGCTAAGCAATACAAGCACCACCCCAACCCCACCCCAACCCCTCCAAGTCTCCCCCCTGACTCTCAGCACCTTGGGTCCCTGCATCCAGTATACCTCGCCAAGCTCCGGGGAAGGGCAAGTAAACATATCAGCGTCTCTGTCTGTCTGCAGTGTCTCCGACCCAGCGCTGCTGGATTATGTGTCGGTAGAAAGGAGCTGCCCCTTGGACTCTCGTCTGGGATGACGGGTGGATTGGTGCTGGGTCTAGGAGCAGTTTCAACTCGGAGTATCGCTTGTACTAAATGGCTCGGTACAATTCATGAACTCCCTTGTTGCCATCGAGTGTAATGTAGAAGTTAATAATGTAAATGCGTCACAAGAGTGAAACAGTAGATGTTGAATACTAGGATGTTGGCTCTTCCAGGTACTGGAAGAGGTTAGCACAGATGATGTGTCAGTTACAAGACTTATGGGTTTTGTAGTCCATGAGTGTTTGATTTGTAGTTCATGAGTGCTCCGCGCTCAGTCAACCGAATACTGTCATGAAAATGTAGGTTTTCCTATTTGTGTGCACATTGAAAGGGCTCTTTGAATTGTTTGTGAGTAAACAAAATGTTTTCTGGTTCTTTTCTTGTTGATAACTATGATGTGAAAAAGACCAATGTGTGATCCAGACACATTGTTCTATTCGTAGCAATTACTGATAAACTGAAGATATGCATTATTTTGTAAAACACTTTTAAGAAGATGTTGAACTAAAGATAAAAACCAACTTACTTTTACCTCATGTCAGGGATTCCTGAAGAAAAAAAAAAAAGAAAAGAGAAAATGATTTGGTTCATTCTATACCAATGGAATTTAAATATTAGCACATAGCTGTTTGTCTTTGCACAAGTAACTGTATAGTGATTGTGTTTCTCTTTTTTCTATACAGATTTTTGTGTATTAAGGTGAGACATTTTTGTACTTTTTTGTGGCCGTGTGTATGGTTTAGTGAACTATATATTTGTCATTCCCACCTCACCTTACAATGCGGGGACTGAAGAATATTAAAAGAAAGGAAAAATAGAATAAAACATTTTCAAGGTGCACTGTTTCTCTGTTAGCGGGTAAAAAAAAAAAAAAAGCAAGAAATTGTAAAGTACCAGTTTACAGAGAAACACCTGTTGATTTAAACATTTTGATTTGTTTTCATCATCTTGTTATAATTATTATGATTACTATTACTGCTATTAATGTTCTTAAATATGTATTAAGATAAAAGATCATGTAAAATATGTACAAACCTATGGAGAGACCCATGGTAATGTTCTATACTTGAAAGTCTTGATATTGCTCTGTAATGTTTTGATTCAGTAAAGATGATTTCTCTTAGTAGCTAATGCTTTAATATATATATAACCCTCTAGGTTTTGTATCAATACATTTTTTGTATTTTTCCATTTTATTTTGGCCTTGAATTTATTTGAATCAATACTGATATTTTATTTTCTAATGATTATTACTGAATAAACTTACACTGAAATTCAGTTCCTCGAGAGTTCTTCATCCATAACATCCATAATAGTCATTAGTAAATCGACAGTTAAAACAACTTTTTACTGTTTAACAACAGTTCCTTGATGTAAACGTTACATTCTAATTAATATCAAGCCCAAAACATCATATTGTATCACAAAAAATTAAGTCACTGCTGTATCAACAATTAATAATTTTTATAATCATAATTAAGAAAAACAATCTAATAATGAGGTCCGTTAGGTGATAAAGAAGTTAAACAGTTGACTAATGTGTTCAAAGTACCGACAATATCTGTAAATATTTCTGCATTTCACTTGGGTGAGACTCTGTTGTTGGCCGGCCCCACCATGATGGTAGTCTGGTTCTCTTCCTCTTCTTCTTCTGAGGCCCACGGGTTCTGCCCACACAGCAGGAAGGGCACCGCATAGCTCCTGAACTGGGGAGGAAGACACGTCAGCTGCATCTCATCCAGGAAGTGACTTCCAGAAGTGCAATGTCTTTGGTCGCCACCAGGGGGCACCAGGTCCTTAATGGAACTGCATCGTGAAACCTCTCGGCAGTTCTACAGTTTCAGGTGTAACACTAACGTTAATAATAAAGGTAAAGTGGCAATCTTTTTATGCTCAATATATTTAATATATATTTCTTATCATCTATATCGAATTCACATCTTTCATCGTCGTGTATTTCCTCACTAGCTGTGGATAAAAGCATCTGTCAAATGAATAAAACGCATCTACGAGAGGCTCGCCCTCTTCCTACCTGCTTGTTGAGGAAGATGTAGATGAGAGGGTTGTAGACGGTGCTGCTCTTGGCCAGGTAGACGGGCACCGTGCCGACCAGGGGACTGATGGTCACGTCAGGGTTGTGAACGACCAGGAGGGCGAGGCTGGCGTAGGGCAGCCAGCTGCCCAGGAAGGTGAGCACCATGAGGACCACCATGCGGGCCACCCTGGCCTCGGCCCGGGCTGCTGCTCCCCCCTCCATGCAGCCCATCTTGGAGACCTGAGAAACAAGTCATGGAGGGTCAGATGGCTGAGCGGTTAGGGAGTTAGGCTATTAATCAGAAGGTTGCCGGTTCGATTCCCGGCTATGCAAAATGATGTTGTATCCTTGGGCAAGGCACTTCACCCTACTTGCCTCGGGGGGAATGTCCCTGTACTTACTGTAAGTCACTCTGGATAAGAGCATCTGCTAAATGATGTAATGTAAATGTTCCATTACATCAGAGGATGTGACATAAGTAAACTGTGCACTCTCTGGGTAGTTTGTCTGTTTAGAGATTAATGTCAGATTATGCTTAGTGACAGTCACCTAGACACACACATAGATAAACCCATGCCACTCATTTACACCAAGATCAAACTGAACATGTTCAAGTAAAGACCCTATCAGGTGAAAGTAAAACATTTAAATATTTATATATTATATAAAAATTATATTTTTTATTTTTATTTTTTATAAACACATCCACACAAATACAGTTAGATTTGATGAGCGATTAACCACGTATTTGACCAGGTCACCTGAGCATCACTCAGAAGCACCCACCTGACGCAGGGTCCACAGCAGCTTGGACCAGGTCACCTGAGGATCACTCAGAAGCACCCACCTGACGCAGGGTCCACAGCAGCTTGGACCAGGTCACCTGAGCATCACTCAGAAGCACCCACCTGACGCAGGGTCCACAGCAGCTTGGACCAGGTCACCTGAGCATCACTCAGAAGCACCCACCTGACGCAGGGTCCACAGCAGCTTGGACCAGGTCACCTGAGCATCACTCAGAAGCACCCACCTGACGCAGGGTCCACAGCAGCTTGGACCAGGTCACCTGAGCATCACTCAGAAGCACCCACCTGACGCAGGGTCCACAGCAGCTTGGACCAGGTCACCTGAGCATCACTCAGAAGCACCCACCTGACGCAGGGTCCACAGCAGCTTGGACCAGGTCACCTGAGCATCACTCAGAAGCACCCACCTGACGCAGGGTCCACAGCAGCTTGGTATAGGAGCCCAGGATGAGGGCAAAGGGGATAGCGAAGCAGAGGGCGAAGTAACAAAGGATGTAGGAAACGTTTCTGGGATCCCGGCTGTGCCAGTCGGGCGCACAGGAAGTCCCCACCCCCTCCAGCTCGTAGCGACCCCACCCGAACAGGGGCGGGGTGTTCCACCCGAGCGACCACAGCCAGCACAAGGCCACGCCCCCGGCAGCATGCTTGGACTGGAAGCTGATCTGGCCCAGGGGCTTGCACACCACGAACATCCTCTCCACGGCGATCAGTGCTACCGTGCAGAGAGAGGTGATACCTGTGGTGAGGACAAAGAAACACTCACATTTACATTACATTTAGTCATTTAGCAGACGCTCTTATCCAGAGCGACTTACAGTAAGTAAGTCATCTCCTCCGGTTCACTCACCAAACAGCGAGACGGCAAACCCCTCCATCACACAGCCCACCCTGCCCATGGAGAAGTATCCCACCGCGTTGTTGACCACGGAGAGCACCCCTCCCGTCAGGGCCGCGCCCAGGTCGGCCACCGCCATGTTCACCAGCGCGTAGTTCAGCGGCTGCCTCAGCTGCCTGTGCATCAGCGTCACCACGATCACCGTGGCGTTCAGGACGATGGCCGGACCGGTGAAGATCGCCATGACGACGGCCAGGGCGACGAACCCCGCTCGGGACAGGGGCGGGGCGCCCTCCGTGGGCTCTAGGTAGGCGGAGGCGTTGGGCAGGGAGGCAGAGCCATGGGGAGACATGGAGACACGGGTGGGACGACACGGTGGGAGGACACGGACACACGGACGCACTGACGGTCTGCTGCCTCTCCCCTCTACTCTCGGTGGGGTCAGAGAGTGACATGTGTAAGCTTATGGGACATAAGTCTGGATGTAAGTCCTTCAAATCCCCACTATAAATTAAGTAATTCCACCACAGGTGATGGTCCTTGTTGCACCCCCCACCCCTCTCCTCCTTCCTTCCTCACCGCGCTCCATCCCTGATTGCTGAGGTCCTAAATAGGATGGCTCCTATGTGGACATGTGTACAGTTAAGAGTGTAAATCTGCCCCCCCCCCCCATACATTCACACACACATATGCCCCCCCGAGATTTTACTTCAGACGTGTCACTGCGTGTCAAATGATCACCAAAGGTCAAGGTCACCAAAGGTCAAGCTTTGTGTCCAACTGTCACACCAGAATTAGAGGGTAAATCTCCTCCTCTTTCTCACGCCCTCTCTCTCTCTCCCTCTCTTTCATCGGTGGAGGTCAGGGAAAGTTTAGAGAGTCCAGGTCAATCTTAGGAGAGACAGTGAGACGTCAGGTGAGACCGTCCCTGCAGTCTGTCCCTGTCTCTGAGTCCCATCAGCTGAAACCACTCTGATGTTAGCGCACGGTTTATTGATCTATATCGATACAGTTACAGTCGCATTCATGTGGGAATTTTATTGCGTTCTCACACAAGGCAATCTTTTGTCTGGAAGGCCTTAGCCTGGGTACAGAAACCACTAAGACGCTTGATAATCCCTTATCTGTTCATTCAATATTTACACACAGTAGTCCTGGTCTATATTTACACACTGTAGTCCTGGTCTATTACAGTTATCGTTTCACCAGAGGATTTCAATTTTAAATCTTCCTTTAACGTTTTTTTTGATAAATGTGGAGATATGTCGTTGGACTCATTTGAATGCAAATTGCCAAACAAGGCTGTCTTCCTGTTCCAGCCTCGGGGGCAGTAGTGTGCGCTCCGGGTCAGGTTTGTTTACCCTGAGGTTGTCTCTTATCTACACTTACAGTAACGCCTTGCAAAATGTCCTGAATGAGCTGTTATCAAACATAAACAGCATGTGCAATAGTGGTGAGGCTATAAATAGCTTCCGACCTCCTCTTGCCCTAAACAAGTTATCTGATGGATCTCTAAGTCGGATCGACTCTCTCTCCTTGCCCCTCTACTCCGTGTTAGTCCAAATAGGAGCAGAGGCACTTTGATAATTAACTGCAGACGTGCTTATCTAGCACCCTGTTCCGTTCCCTCAGGGAACATGGAGGAGTCCTGAGTGGAGGGGGATGTGCATTCCAACAGTGGAGAGCTGAGAGATTAGGACTTCAAAGTGGAACGTGTTCTTTCTTTTGGGTTGGAATGGAATGACAGTCTCCTAAATGTCCTGGAGTCTGAGTTGGTTTGATGGCGGGCTGACGTGTGTGTCTATGTGTGTGTGTGTATCTGTGTGTGTGTCTGTCTGTGTGTGTGTGTGTGTGTGTGTGTGTGTGTGTGTGTGTGCGTGCGTGTGTGTGTGTGCATGCGTGCTTGTGTGTGTGGGTGTGTGTGTGTGTGTAGAGGACGAGAAACTAAGTGTCCTAAGACACTTATTTCTGATGTTCTATAACCTAGCTGTGGATTGACTGGTTTAGCCCAACGTGTTAAAAAGCTAGACAGCAGTGCACTGTGGGTAACCTTGTAAGAGGTTTACCTTCATTAAGTCAAGACAGAGTTCACCAGTGTTTGGGTCCTGAGTTTAAAAAGAAACGGGATGTCCCTGTTTGATTCAAACGGTTTCTGTACCTAATACCTTGTTTTCGAATTACAATAGTGGAAAATAATTTGTGTATAATTAGATACAGCGGTTTAGAATGTTATTGGTGTGTCTGTCAGTGCTGTTGACTTTAGCACCGTGTAGTATAGCAGCCGCTCAGTCCATTCATCTTCGTGGGTACTTATAAAACATTCCCTGAAAAAAGTGCAGCCATCTGCACAAAATGTCCATTGTTGCTGATATAAGCTGTGAAATCAGCACCCTGGACAGCGCATAACGACTGCCTTGGAGAATATGCTTCAGTGTTGTGGACAGACCTACTGCATTCAGCACCACGGAGAGGGCTCAACGGTATGGTTTTCAAACCTGGCAGCCCCCCCCCCCCCCCCCCACACACACACACACAAAAAAAGCTGACAGGGGGGAACTTTGGCATTTGGTCATTGCCTGACGAGTTTTGGAAATGTAAAATAAGGTAGATTAATGAAGACCTAATGTGGGTGAGAGTTGAACGTTCCCCATTTATTCTGCTACCAGTCAACACTGGGCTTCACGCGTCTCCTATTGTCGAAATCTCTTACACTAAACGTGTGGGACTCCTCATTGACGAGATTCTTATTAAGTGTCGCGCAGTGAGACGCCAGGCTTTTATTTGTAGTCAATAGTTAATTAAAGAATCTCCACGCCAAATGTGATTGGGGCCCGGGAGAGGGGCGGCTGCGGCAGCCGCTGATACTGTCCATCACCATGTGCCTTATCGGCACGTTCCAGCCAAGAAGAGGCTCCTCGCGTCTTTGATGTACGATGTAATTACTAGGCTAATAATGGCCTCGTGCAGAAACGCGGCATGTGTGGCGGGAGATCCATCAACCCGTTCACCGCCTTGACATCATTATCGCGCGCTAATCAGCGTTTAGTAGTAAAAAGAAACGTGCAGAGGACATGGGAACTCAGAAAGGAGAGTCTACGGGAATTAAAAACAAAAAAGCTGTCAAATGACACACTTCTCAAGAACATCGTCTCCTATTCACTCTCTTAGTCTCTCTCTCTTTCTATCTCCCTCTCTCTCTCTCTCACTCTCTCTCTCTCTCTTCCTCTCTCTCTTTCTCTCTCTCTTTATCTCTGCAGTCTCATTTCCAGCCCTCTCGCTGGTGGTCAGTGAATGGTAAAGGTAAAGGTTTAAATTGAATATGCATATTACTTTCATGCATACGCATTATTTCCCAGAGCCGGCTGTATAGCAGCGTGCTGTCGTGTAGACACGTCAAACTACGAGCGGGACTGCGAGTAACGTAGTTTATGTCTCAGTCCTCGACGAGCTGGGGAGAATAAGGCAGTCGTAAACGACTATAAAACCCCGTGTTTGCCCTGACGAGTGAATGTTAGAATCGAGTTTTTTACATTCCGGGCAATTAGGTTCCATATTTGTGGTTTCTTATGGCCTCGAGATCTTACATGACAGTTACTCTCCGCTGCCTTGAATGATTGCATGAACGCGCGTTCGAAAGTTTGCAATTTTCCACGGTCGCTGCACGGTTTGATGAGTTGAGATCGAAACGGATCCATTGCATCTTCAATCCTCGAGTCGTTCTTCCTGCGGGGAAACTCAGACTCGGTTACCAGAAACCAGGTTTCTAGATCAGAGCTAATCTGAGATAGGCTACAGTGAACTAGAAAAATCCCACGTGCAACCTCATCCTATGTTGTCCTAATCATATTTTGCTTTCTGGACGGAAACAGCAAATTGCATAATAGACTGTTTCTAGACACGGAGATTTCTCTCTCTCTCTTTCAGCCCATCTGTCTCTCTTTCTTTCTCCACATCTCTCTCTCTCTCTCTCTCTCTCTCTCTCTCTCTCTCTCTCTCTCTCTCTCTCTCTCTCTCTCTCTGCCCTCTGGCGGCAAGGGGCCAGTGCAGATGTTCCCAGGTCATCCCTCTCCTTCACCACGCAGGTCTCTCCGGGAGTGACAACTGACCCGTTGGACGCGGGACCGGAGGAAAGGAGTACGGTTATGTTGTAACAGTATAGGGCGGCTCTTGCGCGCGGACAGCGTTTAAGAGACTGTGGAGGAGTTCGACCGATCGACGAGTCTTTTTTTCCCCCGGACCGGCCGGGAGACAGTCTTTTGCCGGGAGACCGTCTGTAGCTGGGAGACCGTCTGTAGCTGGGAGACCGTCTGTAGTGGGAAAGCCCTCGAAAGATGATGTGGAATTGGAAGACTCTGTTTGCGCGCGTGAGCTGCGCCAGCTTCCTTCTGTTTTGGATTACAGTGGGAACGACTGTAGTACACGTAGTTGGCTCTCAGCAAGGAATTCCTTTATCAGTGTGAGTATCGGGTCGGCGACCTAAAACTTTTTTTTGTCTGAACGATTTGGTTCATTGCTTCATAACCGTTACCTGAAATGCACACCTATATGTAAGTGCATTTGCCCTGGTAAGCTTTAGAGAGATATCCTGAAGTTTATGAAAAATAAACATTAAAACGAGTCTACGTTTTGTGTATTTTATACGGTAGCACTATTAGGCACTGGGTTGAATATAGCTACAGCCTCGAAAACATTGTTAATCGATGCTTATACTGATCAGGCGTTTGTATCCTTAAAACATCTATATTATAACAATGACTGTAACACATATATTTTGTAACTATGGCTATTACTATTTACTTATGTCTCATTATATTTATGAATCTATATAATTAGCTATATAATTATAGCTCTTTATCATCTGAAAATGAGTCTGTATGAATTATCACAGTCTCAAATTGCTCAACATAAAGTACTGTAGCAAGTGTCCCAACGCGATGCAGCAATGGGTCAAGAAAAGGAATATGAGGTTGTAAAAATAGAAAAGTCCTGTTGAAACCCCTGTAGCTGCATGACTGTTCACATCCACATACACTTTCAATTATTACCATCCTCTAAAAATTAAAATAGTGTTGGTCTGCAATAATAACCTAATTTAAAATCTGAAAGCGCTAGAAGCAATGTGATTTTAGGAATAGACTTTTGTGTGCTGTCATTAAAGTGCGTTTTTGTAACATACAACAAAAAGTTAATAAAATAAGTCATTTATGGTATATATTTATACATAATGGTCACTGTTGTGGGAGTGCTGTAATAGTGTCGTTTTGTGTGTTCCAGTGTCAAGCTCTGGGCCTCTGCATTTGGTGGAGAGATTAAATCCATCTCTGCAAAATACTCAGGGTCCCAGCTGCTGCAAAAGGTATACACGTCTCTCCTCACACCTCCTCACACACCTTTCCTCACTCTCTGTATCATACCAGGCTCTCTCTCTCTCTCTCTCTCTCTCTCTCTCTCTCTCTCTCTCTCTCTCTCTCTCTCACACACACACACGCACACACACAGTGTAAATTTGAAAGCTGCATTTTCCTAATAGATGCTGACGCTTTTGTGTCGTGGTTGAATACTGATGTGTCAAAGACTCAGGTGTGTGGGTCGGATACTCAGCTGTGCGCGTGTGTGTTTGCGCACGTGTTTGTGTGTGTGTGCATGCGCACGCAGTCGACACGGACCATTAACCACAGTCCTGTTTCCTCATTCTCATCTCATCTCCAGTTAACTCTCTAGAGTCGCGATTTTCAACCCGGGGATAGAAACGCGACAAGGAGACAAATTGAATAAGAGTATGCGGAGGGGTGGGACTGGGGTACCAACTGCCAGGCGGAGGAGGAGGAGGAGGAGGAGGAGGAGGAGGAGGAGGAGGAGGAGGAGGAGGAGGAGGAGGAGGAGGAGGAGGAAGAGGAGGAGGAGGAGGAGGAGGAGGAGGAGGAGGAGGAGGAGGAGGAGGAAGAGGAGGAGGAGGAGGAGGAGGAGGAGGAGGAGGAGGAAGAGGAGGAGGAGGAGGAGGAGGAGGAAGAGGAGGAGGAGGAGGAGGAGGAGGGGGGAGGGAACACACCAAAGATGGAGAGAATGAGGTTTAGAAAGTATGTCTGACGTTATTCAGTGTCAGTTCCAGCACCTGACCACTTGGTGGCGGAAGTGGGAACACCCGACCCCTGCCATGCACCTTGCGATCCAGTGAATTATCAATTTAAATCATCGATATGTAATATGATATTTATAGCCTATAGACTGATTTGAATAACCTTTCATGAAAGGGATTTGATAAATCAAGGATGACTGTGACATAAGATGGTGTGTTCATATACAGTGAGAACACTTTAATATTATCTGTTCTGTATGTCAACAGTTAGCCCACCAGCGATGAATGTGAGAAGCTAAACATTCCAATTCAGCACCATTCAGCAGCTTTTCACTGTGTGTTTATGGGTTGTATCTATTTGTGTGCGTGTGCGTGTGTGCGTGTGTTTATGTGAGATAAGGATGTACTCAGAACAGTAGCACTGTGCTGCTGTACTCTCCATTAACTCTGCTAACAAAGAACATATTGCGGCAGCAGATGTACGTATATCACTGTTTGTGTGCGTGTCTACGCATGTGTACGAATGTGTGTGTGTGTATGTGTGAGTGAATGTGTGTGTATAAAGAGTGTGTGCGTGCATATCTGTGTGTGGATGTGTGTGTATAAAGATGTGTGTGTGTGAAGTATGTGTGGCTGTGTGTATAAAGATGTGTGTGTGTAAAGATGTGTGTGTGTGCGTATGTGTGATGTGTGTATAAAGATGTGTGTGTGTAAAGATGTGTGTGTGTGTATCTGTGAAGGCAGCAGGGTAAGAGGTTCCACAGTTTTCCACACAAACAATCGAGAACACATTCCCTTTAGGGCGCACAGCTGTACTTCTGTAAAAGACCCCAGCATAAACACTCGCACACCTGTACTTCCATTTACATTTAGCAGACGCTCTCATCCAGAGCGACTTACAGTAAGTACAGGGACATTCCCCCCGAGGCAAGTAGGGTGAAGTGCCTTGCCCAAGGACACAACGTCAACTGTCACGGCCGGGAATGGAACCGGCAACCTTCTGATTAATAGCCCGATTCCCTAACCGCTCAGCCACCTGACTCTGCTTCTGTAAAAGACCCCAGCATAAACACTCGCACATCTCCAGCTCCTCCTGCAGATGTGTTCCGTTCTGCCTGCGTAAGCACTTCCCCTGCCTCGTTCCTTCTGCTCACCAGGGCACGACCGATAACCACGCCTCTCACCCACGGGGCACACACCCAGCGAGGTGCGGGGGAGCGGGGGCATCGGCCGTTATGTGGTGGAGGGGGTGGAGGGGGTCGTTAAAGGGTGATCATTAGATGTTTCATGGTGTATTAGCTGATCTCCAGTGCCGGTTGGTCAGGCAGGGAGCAGGCAGACTGTGTTAGAGAGACAGAGATAGGTGGAGAGGAGGAACACTCCTCTGGGTCTGAACTGGGTTCATCTCTAGATCCCTCACAGCCTCTGTCAATAGTCATGACTGTGATTATTGATGGGTAACCCCCTCCTTCTCCGCCCACCTGACTCCTTTGATAACTGGGGAGGGGGTGGGCGAGGAGGGGGGTGAAAGGGAAGGGGGCGGAGGGTTCTGTGGTGCTGAGGCGAGGAGGACAGGCGTGAAATGAACTGTTCTGCTCCAGTGCTGGTCCACACTCCTCCTTTCACTAGGTAATTTGTCGCCTCATGTACTGGGATTTGTGTGTGTGTGTGTGGGTGTACGTGCGTGTGTAAGTGAGAGAGGGAGGGAATCAAAGTATCTATCTGTTATGGCTGGTGTTAGTTCTCAAGAACAAAAAAAAACATGACATTGGTATGGGCTGAAGAGAGAAGTTAGATATGAGAGATATGAGACATGTAGGGGGTGATTTTGTTTGTCTTTTGTAAGTGTGTGTTTAAGAGGGAGGGGGGGGGGGGTGTTTCGATGTAATACTACATTATTTGGTGTTTAATGGGGGGGGGGGAGGGGGGGGGCTTTGTTTTGGACGGTGCAGGTGCTGCTATCCTGCAGAATCAGCATTACGTGAAGTGTACTTCATTATCCAGAACCGGCCAAGCCTGACACGTTATTATCTTTCTCCCGCGCGTTGACTCCATTTCAATTACCCTCCAACAGTGCGTGGCCTTCAGACTCAGCCCCGCCCCCGAGTCTCTTGCCCACCCAGGCCGGCCACTGCAGCCAATCACAGAACGAGAGACAGAAGTTGTTAGCCAATTAGGGAGTGAAAATAAAGCATATCAATCATTCACTGTAACCGGATCTAATATTGCAGCTTGTCAACCTGTCTCTGAGACACGGTTTGTTAAATTTACATGCGGTTTCCCAGGGTGAAAATAAGAGGTGTTGTAATTTCTTCATTTTATGTGTGTGAGAAAATAGACCCAACAGTTCTGTCTACAAACCTATAATTCTAAGACACGTGGGCTAGGTCTTAGTGAATTCAATAGCAGCATAGTCCTATCATAGATCACACTTGTTAAACTGTCAAATTCAACTTTAAATTCACAATTTCTCAATGACATAACCTATTCTTAGACTACTTGGGTTTGGGGTTTTGGGCTTAAGTTGATTGCAGGTGACAAATAATTAGATTACGTATCTAACCGTGTAGCACAAATGACTTATGTCCACAAGAGCATATTACTGTGCTGTGCTTGACTAAAAAGAATCAAAATAAAAGTGTTGTCTTTAAATTCACAGAAATACAAAGAATTTGAGAAGTCTGTCAGGGTGGAGGAAATTGATGGCCTTAAACTGGTGAAAACCTTGGCGCAGAGGATGGAAGAAATGTTTCGGAGAAAAGCGGAGGCGACGCGGGTAAGTCATCTTATCTGCAAAGTCATTCCATTTTATTGTTGGGCATCCACCTACAAAAGTAACAAAACCAATGTGGGGATTTTCCCCCGAAAATATAGGCTACTGAGTTAGTCTACATTTGGGAGAAAAAACATTATAACATCTTATCTGAAACTACAACTTGTGAGGGTTTAAACATTTTTTTTTTTACAACTGTTAAATTGGCCTAATTGTCAACAACAATTGTCATTACACCTAATTATTAGCAGTAGCCTATCTTCCTGTTGACCTAGACCTTTTTTTGTACAATCCTATATATTTGTCTTGAACCGGTGACGTGGTGTTTAAGTCATTCATAACCCTTGTGAATAGCGCATAGTTTGTCACGGGTGGCAATTACAACATCGGTGTCACATCCGGGAGTGTAGGCCTACACTTCACCTCGCCATTATCCCATCGTCTGAGGCCGTGACAGATAAAGCCGTGATACATTTATGTGGGAGCGGAGCGGGGAGGTATATGTCACCTATTTTAATTGGTAACTCCCGGACAGTTGTACTGGATGATAGCGTTTATCTTTACTTGCCAGATCTCACCGCTCCGTACAGGCTGCCTGCCTGTAATTCTAAAGCAGCCTACCTACAACGTCCGTGTGTGGATGGCAAGGCCCCAATTATAAATTAGAAAGGGACATTTTTTAAACATATTGAGGTGAAATAATTTCAAATAATGTAATTATGTTGAGTGTTAATGTTGGATTGGTCGTCACAACAACATTATTCAACGAATAAAATGTTATACAATTTAATGTTTGGTATTTAATTCGGTTGGTGCTGAATAAGTCCAATGTGGCTACTTTTTGATGGAGTTTAGTGCTCAAATATTTGTCCACGTTTATCCGTTTTACTTTATTTTCAGTAGGCTATTGCTGACGACTCAATCTGAGCACTGAAATGCGTAGGGCTAAAATGAATTAAATTGAACTGTCAAAGACGTCGCGCAATGCCTCAATTCTGTTTGCGTTGCTACAAAAATTTTGCTTAGTCGACAGTATTTAATTACCTGCTCAGGAACAGCACCGGTGACAGTGTTGGCCATAGGTGTTCAGACCTTTCTCCAAAACACGCCGGCAAGCACATTTCAAGAAAGGTGATATTGTAGAGGGGTATTGCAAGTCACGAAATATTGTTCCTGGTCACGTAAATTGCCTATCAATCATTTTTTGCTGGCACACATAGCCAATATTGTGCACATGTGTTTTGCGTCCTTTAACTTTTTACGGCAAGAAAGTCCGCCCTTCTCACACGTCAAGTCTTTTGCTTACAGGGATTGGCCATAGCCTATATTTGAAAAGAATATGGTCTAAATAAAAACATATTTCTTTGTCTTTAATTGGAGACCATTTCATCTTTTTGGGAACATTTTGCCTTGTAATAATATAGCCTTTGTAGAGATAACATAGCCTATGTCAATTTTGGAAGGAAATGTGTGTGAAAGTAGAAAAAGATTCTGTGAAGGATCACTTGCAGTTTGAAGGACGTTGCTTGTCCCCTAAGCATCTAGGAGTCCTTATCTGTAGGACAATGGCACAGCCCTCTCCTACACCCTCTAGTATAATAGATTTAACAGCTAGAGTTACAGCAGACCAGGGAATGGCCAGCCCCACTGGGGCTGTCCTGTCTCTGACGTTGGGCTGGGTCAAATATAAATTTTAGCTTGATGTGCTGAGTTTAAATGTTGTTTTAATGATGTAGTTCCATTCTGCCTCTCACTTATCTCCTTTGTCCCTCTGTCCTGCCCCTCCTCTCTCTCCCCCTATCTCTCTCCTTCTCTCTCCTTCCTCTCTCTCCCCTATCTCTCCTCTCTCTCCTTCCTCTCTCTCTCTCTCTCTCTCTCTCTCTTCTCTCCTTCCTCTCTCCTCTCTCTCTCTCCTCTCCCCTCCCTCCCTCTCTCTCCCTCCCTCTCCCAGCGTCTTGTGGAGGCCGCAGAAGAGGCCCATCTGCAGCATGAGGAGAACCCAGACCTGCAGGTAGGAGCCGCATGCTGCAGCCTGCATGCTGCAGCTGCTGGGGAACAGAGGAGAGAAACCAGGTCCAGGAGAAAGAGAAGTGCAGGAGAGGGAAGTTAGAAACACAGAGGGGTGTTTATCATTTACATTTAGTCATTTAGCAGACGCTCTTATCCAGAGCGACTTACAGTAAGTACAGGGACATTCCCCCCCCCCGAGGCAAGTAGGGTGAAGTGCCTTGCCCAAGGACACAACGTCATTTTGCACGGCCGGGAATCGAACCGGTAACCTTCAGATTACGAGCCCGACTCCCTAACCGCTCAGCCATCTGATATCAGCAGTATAACTAGCTAATTTAGCGAAAGAACTGCCGGAGAAAAAAAGCCAGGCAGGGTTGGAGCAAAGCAACGTGAGTGCTGTTCACGAGACAGAATAGGACCACAGTCATGTTTGCTCTGTTGTTTACAATACAGCTTCTAAGACTTCGAAGGTTTTTTTTGGTTCCTGCTCCTGAGATTGATGTAACAACACTCAGCCCTTGAGATTTCTATTAAAGTGCAGAGCCACAAAAGAGCGTGGGAGTGGAAACAAATAGCAGTATTCAAAGGAAAACCACAGAAGAAGACGAGTAGGCCTGGCTCTTCAGCAGTGTGCTGGAGGACCAGGTGAGGAGGTGCAGAGGAGGTGCAGAGGAGGTGCAGAGGAGACTGGCCCTGGTGGCCATGCTGTTGTCCTTCACATTAATGCCCTGTCAGTCAGTTGATACATAATGCTTCCTTAATAAGCAGCACTGCATAGACTGAAGAAAACTATAGTGTCTGCCATAACTCACACTGATTGTCTATGATTATAATTCAAGCTGTTCATGAGGCTGTCATTGTGGACTGGGGGGTTGGGTCTGTTTTGGATGAAAGCAAACGGATAAAATTCATCTTATTCACCAGTACATCACCACATAGTGGGTAGACTACATAGACTACATAGACTACATAGTCCACAGATAACAAAAAAATTACTAGTTTATTTTAATGCATTTTTTAATGAAATTTGGTATTGGACATTTCTTCATTTTGATAATGTGCTTTGTTCATTTGCATATAGGCCTGTTCCTAGATTACAGTCATGGGAACATACAAAAAAAGGATTTGAACGTTGGTGCATTCAAATCTGAGATGTAAAAAAAAAAAACTAAAAAAAGATTTGTTCTACTTCATTGTTGGTTCACACATGCAGGTGTGGTGTCTGTAGTAGTAAGCGCTGGCCATTATTTTCTCTAAAGGACGTTATTTGTCTGCAGCTGCAGACACAATTCTTAGGCTATTGGTTTCTTGTTATTTTCTTTGGCGCAGTGAGCTTTCCTCTGCCTATGCGGGGGAAATGCAGTAATTCTGTCATAGTGGGGACTCTCTCTCTCGCTCTCTCTCTCTCTCTTTCTCTCTCTCTCTCTCTCTCTCTCTCTCTCTCTCTCTCTCTCTCTCTCTCTCTCTCTCTCTCTCTCTCTCTCACTCACTCACTCACTCACTATCTCTCTCTTTCTCTCTCCCGTGGACAAAGATAGATGGAACTCTTGTGCACAGTGCATTGTTCCACTTTTCTGCTTGTAGAAATTGGAAACTCACTCTGGCAACAAAACACTTTAAAATAATGGCGACCGTTTTCAGTTGATATAAGCATTTCCATAATATGAATAGATGCTTGTCGCCTCATTGCTTTCCCGCCTTTTCTATGGTGGTCGTGTGAATAAGCTACATTTAAAACTGTCCAGAAAAGAAAATGAATGCGATTTGTATCATTTTCTGTTCTCTTATAAAAAAAGAAATAAAATGGGTTTAAATAAATACGATCATATGATTGCCTACGAAAATAATTTCATATTACTGCAGTGAATACTCTTATTAATATGACTGGATTATCATCTCAGTGTTATTGCAAGATATAACCTATACAAGACATTAACAGGGCCAAAAGTCAGTCAGTTTACCTGTATTCTTTTAATTCAGTATTTAGCATTTTATTAGTTTGCCCTTTTTAATACTTGACTTATTAAATCAATTTAGGTATTTATATTATTGCCATCAATCGATCAAAAATGCAGCCATCCAGAATGTTTTGTCTTTGGACTCTAAAGTCGACAGTTTCGTAAAATGTTGCTACTTCGCCTTTAAATAAGTTTACAAATGTTAAAAAGTAAGTACATACAAAATGTAACTGATGATGATGGTCTTATCGTAATGTAATATTGCATGCCGCATCATTTTATTAAACGCTGGTCATTTTTTTGACAGCATGTATTTTTCATGGACCAATCGCCCGGTCACGGCGAGATAGGATCACTTTCTTATCTTACCCGTCTTATGTTGCCTAAATAAAGTGCCCTATGTTATAGGTTACGCTAACCTATGCAACGCGTATCCAAAGGGCAAGTCCAAGGGCGTGCAACCTTCCAGTGTAATGATCCCGTCCCAGGTCTGAATGGGCTGCGTATGTCATACCGCACGTCTTGTTTTCACTGACCTGATGTCATTCCGCACTGTGAAATATATCGGGAAAACTATTTTTGCATTCGCCTATAGGTAGGTAATATCCTAGTTCAGTTTAATTCTTCAATTGTTCAGTTGCCTTACTTAATTGCAAAACATAGCTTAGCCTATTTATGATGTAGACAACGTTTAAACTCTGTTGACCACTAGTTTTTTTGCTGATCGAGTCTAATAAAAAGGCCATGTTTTAGTGGGCTGTCAAACGAGAACTTACGCCGCTCTGGCCATTTTTGTCATTCCACAAAAAAAAAGTTGCTAAACATCGGAAGGCATCTTCTCCACAACATAATTAATGGTAGATTTTTGTATATTTCGTAGACCTTATTAAGCCCATGTTAGCCTGAAAATACTATCTAAAACACATTTCCAATAGTGATATTACCGTCATAAGAAATTCCAAATATGTTGCTAGGCCTACCCTGCATGATTTTCTTATGTTCTTTTTCATAATTGTTTTGACCACAAAATAGATCCCTTAAGAGGGAGTATTGGTCAACAACATTGCCAATACAAAAAGAGAGTGCTGCATTATATTTAGCAAATAGTTTTGTTTGATGGTTAATT
>CM042868.1:3200539-3205539 GCA_023658055.1 Thaleichthys pacificus | reverse complement strand
GGTGGACAACGAAGGGAACAGTGTGGAGCTGGGAGGAGAGTTCCTCCTGGAGCCTAACGACCACTTCAACAACCTGTCTGTCAACCTCAGCCTCAGTGTGGTGCAGGTGCCCACCAACATGTACAACAAAGGTACAGCACACCTGTACACCTGTGTTGATGTTTAAAGTTGATTTTGTCATTTTCTTTTGAAAATTTTTCATTTGAAAATAATCCAGTCAATCTTTTATGCCACATAGTGCTCGGTTCAGTATTGAACACAGAACCCCAATAATATATTGAAACCTACTTTTTCTTTTTTAAAGGTATTTTTGGTTTGTAAGTGTTTGTTTCACTGTAAGAAAGAGGCCTTTTGATGGATGTAAGTTGTTTGATCTGAGTGATTCACTCAGCTCCAGCATAAGTCAGAGATGGAACAGAGGGAGTCACAGGACTGTGAGGTGTCTGCAGGGGGAACATACTGAAGCAGGGGATCGATAACATGAGAAAGGAGAGCCTTACAAAGAGTCCAAAGCTGTGTAGCTTTCAAAGATGTTGAGACGGGTTCTAGAGCCTTAGCTCCAGTGTGTCGTCTCTCTCTCTCGCTCTCTCTCTCTCGCTCTCTCTCTCTCTCTCTCTCTCTCTCTCTCTCTCTCTCTCTCTCTCTCTCTCTCTCTCTCGCTCTCTCTCTCTCTCTCTCTCTCGCTCTCTCTCTCTCTCTCTCTCTCTCTCTCTCTCTCTCTCGCTCTCTCTCTCTCTCTCTCTCTCTCTCTCTCTCTATCTCTCTCTGTGTCAACCCCCCCACACACACACACTCCCTTTGTTAGGACGTAATAGCCTCCTCATCACTTTCCCCTTCTCTCTGTCCCAGAGACAAAAGACAGACAGGGAGAAGGCCGGGAGGAGGAGGTGATTTAGTCACGCCATTGTCCCCTCCACCCAGGGGTCAATAGCAGGGCAAGTGTCAGTTGTGCCCCCCACTCCTGTAGACGGGTTTCCACCAACCACGATGGTGATTATGATTGTTGCCATGTTACGTTACATATGGTAGTCTCACCTTCTCCAGCCCCTCATGCTCTACACTTCTCTGTGCTGCTCTTCATCGACTCTCCCCCTGCTCTCTCGCAATTCTTTCTATGTTTCTATCTCTCCTGTTTTTTGTTTTAATTACCTGATAAATTATTTAGTTCCATGTAAAGTTTATTGTTGAATTTATATTTATTATAAGGTCTGGATCCGACTTTTAAGTGTTTTTCTGTCTTTAGTGTTTGGAGACAACTTGGCAGTTGGACTTTTGTTTAAGTGGACTTGCATGATGTTTTCATTTTTATTGAAATTTTTTTACCGTTCTACTTTAATACTGTAATTTGCTTTATTCTCACATGATTACTGTAATTGGACATTTTTTATGAGTAGTAAATCAAATAGTAAAATAAATGTATGTAGGGCATCCCACAAGAGTATTAAAACAAATTGATCTAGGGCGTCCCACTTTGGGACTTGGTGTCGCTTACAACTTTTTATATACATTTACATTTACATTTAGCAGACAGTGCAAGTATATGACTCTAAGATAACTGTAGATCTTTGCTAAGTCTGTTGAAGGTGGTACCAGAACTTGATGAACCTTTTGTTGTGTTTTAGTGTGTATTGGACACACAACAGTCCTTATTCTCTCTCTCTTTCTCTCTCTCCCAGATCCTGACATTGTAAACGGAGTGTATTGGTCTGAAGCCCTGAATAAAGTGTTTGTGGACAACTTTGAGAGAGACCCATCACTTATATGGCAATACTTTGGCAGTGCCAAGGGCTTCTTCAGACAGTACCCCGGTGAGATTGAAGTGTGTGTGTGTGTGTGCGTACGTACAGTACCTGTGCCTCTGCATGTGTATGTCTGTCTGTAGTTTGTGTGCGTTTGTGTGCGTACGTACAGTACCTGTGCCTCTGCATGTGTATGTCTGTCTGTAGTTTGTGTGCGTTTGTGTGTGTACGTGTGTTTAGTGCCTGTGCTCTTTGTGAGTGTGTTCATATGTGTGGCTGGTGTGTATCTGTGTTTGGTGTCTGTGTGGAGGGGTGCCACAGTACGAGCATCTAAAACAAATGAGACCAGAATGAAAGGGAATTAATAAAAAGGGTGATTTTGTAATTTTACAGTCCATCAGAGAGGATACATACGTGTGCTGAAGCAGATTAATCAGACTGTGCCAAGGGGGCTCCAACACCATATTAACATGTGGTCCAAAGTCACTGAACCCCAACAGAACCATTAGAGGTCCAGCTAACTGTAACAGGGGGGTTAAGGGCGGTAACTCACTGTGGTAGAGATGTAATGTGATTGGATAATACACATGATACACATGATAAAGATAAAGTTAGAAGCTGTTATTACAATCAGAATCAGAATTCGGTTAATTCGGTTAATTCGCCATGTATGTTATACAAACACGGAATTTACTGTGGCAGGGAGGTGCAAAACACTAAACATATACAAATCTTAAATTAAGTAAAGGTACAGAAGTTTAACTATTCCTAAGAACTAAACAATCTAAGAATAAAACAATTTAAATATAAAATAAAATATATATAAAAATTCTTTGGATAAAGCAGAGGTTTTTTTCTCCGCCCCCCAGGAGTCAAATGGCATCCGGACGAGCACGGGGTGATCGCCTTCGACTGCAGGAACAGGAAATGGTACGACGACAAGCCACGCCTCCACTCGTCAACCCGGCCAATGAGCCACAGCTGCATGTGCACGGCGGAGGCGGTATCTCCCGCCAGAGTGGCTTGACCGGCTCGTCAGAGAAAAAGACTCTGGAGGTGAAACCCGCCTTGTGTTTTGCTTTCCCCTCCGCAGGTACATCCAGGCGGCCACCTCGCCCAAGGACGTGGTGATCCTGGTGGACGTGAGCGGCAGCATGAAGGGCCTGAGGCTGACCATCGCCCGGCAGACCGTCTCCTCCATCCTGGACACGCTGGGCGACGACGACTTCTTCAACATCCTCGCTGTACGTCTCCACGCACAGCTGCGGTGTGGTCAGGGCCGGTCCTGGGCATAGGCGACATAGGCAGCCGCCTAGGGCGGCATGAAGAGGGGGTGGGCCGGCAAATTCCCAAGTGCATCCATTAATTAACCCTTCCTGCACCACCAGCAGAGAGCGCCAAGTCATATGTCCGTGCTGTGGTTGGGGGGCGGCATACGCACCCCTGTGTGTGTGTGATACCAGTACAACCAGAAGATCCACGCCTTCTGCGTGTTTGTTTGTGTGTGTGTTTGTGTGTTCTCAGTACAACCACAATATTCCCTGTGTGTGTGTGTTCTCAGTACAATCAGGAGATCCGCTACGTGGAACCTTGTCTTAATGGAACCTTGGTACGAGCTGACAGAACCAACAAAGATGTAAGTCCCTCTGCTCTCTCACTTCCACAGGAGCGTTTGCAGGTCACATTCCTGTGACTGTGTTTGACGACCACCTGTTTACTATCTGTTTTTCTCCTGTGCACATCTTCTACCTCAATATATTGTTAGCATTTCCGCGAGCATCTGGATAAGCTGTTTGCCAAGGGGATCGGTTTACTGGGCGATGCCCTGGCAGAGGCCTTCACCATTCTGCGGGAGGTACGTTTCAATGTACTTTCTGTTTGCGCCACCGTTCTGTCGTTTCTCCTCTCATTTGATTGAGTTTACATTTAGTCATTTTAGCAGACGCTCTTATCCAGATCGAGCGACTTACAGTAAGTACAGGAACATTCCCCCCGAGGCAAGTGCCTTGCCCAAGGACACAATGTCATTTTGCATGGGTGGGAATCGAACCGGCAACCTTCTGAGTAATAGCCCTAACCGCTTAGCCATCTGACTCCCCCTGAGTTACTGTCGTTCATGTTTTCGGTTGTGCTACTGTTCATGTACTGTAGGGTTAGATGCAGTACATCAGCTACACGTTATGCTATTGTTTAATGCAGGTAAAAATAAATAAAACAGCTCAGATTTCAATTTGAGAACAACTTCACTTCAATGACCCTTAAGAACCAGTCATTAACTGTTCTGGAACACAATGTTTCAGCATTTCAATTGAATTATATCACTATATAAAAACAGGCCATCATCTTAAATTCGGAATGCGTTCGAGATCTGAGGTGTTTTGCGGCGCATGTCCCAGTCGTCGCAACGCTTCACCAACACGCTAGTTCTGCTCCGCGAGCGCAGACACAAGGGTGATTAATGATTCTAATTAAGAGCGTTGATGAATGGTGTCGGGTGACTGGAAACCAAGCTGATAAGACCAGGAGCCGAAGCTCTCTCCTTTTATCTGCCCGTGTTCAGGCTAGCGCCGGCCGCGCCACTTCGCGGCTCAGGGAGTGCGGCTTCTGCGTCTGCATTTGTCAGATTAATTAAAGCCCACCGCAATGAATATGGTAATAAGATAGCTGGCCATAGCTTCAAACCTTTTCTCTCTCAAATGAAAACATGATTACGCTCCGAGTGTGATTGGATCTGAACTGGGACCGTTGTTTAAAAAAAATCTCAGATCCAATGAAGAGTTCATGGAAAGTGTTTTGGTTGTATTTGGACCTATCAGGTCCATGTCAGGTCCATTCTGGGGGAATCAGATGGCTGAGCGGTGAGGGAGTCGGGCTAGTAATCTGAAGGTCGCCAGTTCGATTCCCAGCCATGCCAAATGACGCTGTGTCCTTGGGCAAGGCACTTCACCCTACTTGCTTCGGGGGGAATGTCCCTGTACTTACTTTAAGTCGCTCTGGATAAGAGCGTCTGCTAAATGACTGAATGTAATGTCTTAGATAGGACCTGTATAAATGCATTGAGGCAAAGTTCCTGAGAGAGAGAGAGAAAAAAAGCCAAACAGTTACGAAACATATAAGTTTCATTATTTCAAATGGTATGTTTCACATCTCACTTTTGAGCAGTTTGCTCCCTACACTGTCTGGACTGCAGCTGTTTAACTATGAGATGTCTGCAGTCTGACAGGTGTTTTTGTGTGCAACGTCCACGCATGTGATCATCTG